>JADLZL010000432.1:0-71933 GCA_015844335.1 Chrysopogon serrulatus | reverse complement strand
TCTTGCAAGATTGCTCCTGGAAGGACCGTCTAAGAGGGGAGCCGATTGCTCTTCCCAAGGGTACTCACCTTTCTACACCCAAGCCGAGAAAAACTCATCGGTGTCCAAGACCAACAAGGCCGGAGAGATAGAATGCGCCAAGTATAGGACCCATCTCATGCTTGGTGGAGTGCGTACTTTTGTGAAGATCTAGTTAGCTACGGACAAGAAGCCACCACCGCCAAAGAGAGCTCCACCGCCTCTCTTGTTGCATCAAGCTCATGCCCAAGCGTCCTAAGCCCACCTTGGCTACACTTGAGATGAGAATTGATGCTCTCTCTCAAGAGTTGTTTCAAGCCTTCGCCGTCCAATACTATGAAAGTAGCTACTATGACCACCATGGCAACCTGCATTGAAGGAAGCATCAGAAAAATCCGTGCCCCTCAAGAAGGACAACGAAAAGCTCAGAACGTGATAGACGCCGCTTAAGAAAGCGTAAAGTTACCCTATATATCTATGTAATATGGCACGAGCCGGCTATTAGGTTAAATGAGTTAGTTTTCAAGAGTTAGGTTAAAAAAGTTAGGATAGTCGCCCCTAATTGGGGCGCTTATCATAGCTCTATTGTTAAAGCATTGGTTAATCATAATAAAGTGCCTTATTCTTATTAATGTTTTAGTTGCTATTATCTACTCTATCTTTCTATTTTTAGGATGTGTTGTCTCCACATGTTTTGCGTAAAGGATTACAGGAAGAACCAAAAGTGGGGGAGACACACCAGAATCACAAAAATCAATTTCGCGAGAAAAATTCATGATTCGAAAACAAAATACACCCAGGACCACGCCGACGGTGAAGTGGGCCCCGGGGGGCACCACAGGGTGCCGCCTGGCCTCCCTCCATGGGCCGGCCCGGCCCACCACCTTCTCCCTCTCCCTTCTCGCTTCGTCCACGGCTGGGTCAGGTATGAGCCCAATACTATTTAATTACATATGTTTAACTGGTTGTTCGATTCGAATTAAAAAAATCACATGATAAACCAATTTTAAAGAGATGAAAAAGACTATTAATTCATGACTTCCGAATAAATTCACATAATTCTTTTTCCTAGAAGTCATGATACTTTGTTGGAAACTTATTTAGGGACCCATGATTCTTAAGTTGTTGAGGAGTATAATATAGTGTGATAATGAGATTTCAATTCTTAATGTTCTGTCTTTGGAGAAATTTTATTTTTAAAAAAAAAATCAAAAGAGATTAGCCACACTTCTCCTTTATAGCAAAAGCAATGTCCTACTAAAGCCATACATAGGATAGATAAACTTTCTACATACTCTACTTGTTTGCATTGAGTTCCTCAACCTCTGTGACCCTAAGAGAGATCTGTCATATCTTTGAATCAATTGCCACATCCACATATGCACTACTCTAATCCGAGTAGGCACAATTGATTAGTATCTTTTATCAAAAATGTTTTGCTCTTACACCGAGAGTAAACACCAAAAATATTCTTATAGGATAGCCACTAATAAATGCTCCAAGTTTTGTTGTTATCTCTCAATTATCAAAAAGGAGGTATGAGCTATGAAAATAGTTGGCAAAAAAAAAATGGACAAGTGTCCACAAAAAAAAAGAAGAAAAGAAGAAAAAGAGAAGAAGAAAAGAAATAAAGATAGCTCATACTCTTCATCTATCAAAAAGAGAAGTGTCTCAAGGAGCAATAGTAGAATTAAGAGTACTATATTTCCACCTCTTTAAGCTTGATTCAGTTTTATGCCTTATCCCTCTCTGATCTATTGTTTGACTTTACAACACATGACATACAAGTATGATACAAGTATTTACCTACCTAAAGATCCACATAAGCTTATAGATATAGGATACATGCTACTATGCTAAAAGCCTTGATGAGGACCTAGAAATACTACATATATAGTGATTTGAGAGTGCTATTAAGGGAGAAGGATATGCTATGAATTGTTTCCAAAATTCTTAAAACTAATTCTCCTGTTGACAGTGCTAAAGAAAAGAATGATCTATTCCACGTTGTTCTACTTTTCGACTACTCAAAGGTTTATGGTAGACACATTGAATTCCACAGTATATGATTAACTAGGGAAGGTGTTATTGTGGATATGTTCTTAAGTTATGTCTTAGTGAGTCTCTACTCTATGATGAATATTCTAAAACCAACCTTTTCTGGAGGACGAGTAAAAGCCTAAGTGTGGGGAGTTTGTTGACGGTAGATAACGTCTACTTTTAACCGTCAACCTTCCTTGTAAATTACAACAATATCGTAGAATAGGAGGTTATTACTAATCATTTCCACAAGTTTTGATGAATTGTCTGCGTTTTCCGAGGGAATTATCCAGAAAGTGCATAATTGAGGATTAAAGTGCATAAAAGCCACGAAACTTAACCGCGACAGAAAATATTGCTAGAGGGATCAGGAAGGATCTAGAAGACACCAGAATGAAGTGGAGCCCGAGCCCTTTTCGGGTGGGGCCGACCGCCCCACCCAGCCAAAGCCGGCCGGCTTCCTAGGGTGGCCCCCACCTGTCAGCCTCTGTGTAACTCTCCACCGCCTTTGAGGATGCATCTTGGTCCTACGTTAAGTCGGTTTGATCCTACGGTTGATGTTCATTCCACCAGGCTATATAAACAGAGCGAGATCCCCCCCGGAAGAGAGCCAGATCAATGAAGAGCTGAAGAGCCAGAAACCCTAATTCCTATCTAGTAGATCTAGGCTAGCAATCAAGAAAGGCTAGTTCAATCTAGAACTAGTTCTTGTTTAGAGATTAGAGAGATAGAGTTGGAGAGTAGAGTTCTGGAGGAGTTCCGGCTTGTCGGTGCTTCTTCGTTGCTTTGTATTCTTCGAGATCAACCTCCCTCGCCCGGAGTTTGCATCTTGAGATCATTTGGTAGTCAACTTCTGGTTAAAGTAAGTGTTTTGTTCATATTATTCTTCTAGTTTGCAACTCTTATTGAGTACTTTGATCTAGATAGCTTCTTGATTGAAGTAGTATTCATAGCGTAGACGTGGTGTTTGGGCTATGTTTACTTGTGAATGTCCCCTGATTTTCCGGATAGTGGTAGCTCGCGAAGGTGACTTATAGCTTCGTTGAATCCTCTGTAGTCCACTTTCCGTTAATAGGTTTGGCAAGCAAAAGGTGCTTGGTAGGAGATAACTCTGATTTCTACTCCTATCTTATTAAGTTATCGCTCGTGATCATATGATATAAAACAACCACTTTCAAAGACCAGAATTAGATAATCCATATTGTTCTCCTTGTTCTCGCTATTTTCTAGCTTGATTGTGCATTGGGTTAAGTTTATAGACTTAGTCATCATCACCTACTGTTCCTTTGGGTTCGATATTTAAAACCGGATTTATCTTGGTGAAGTGCTACAACGGTATTGTATCTGTGCGCTTGCGGATAATCTTATTTCTTGTGTGCATTTAATTAATACCAACATGCACTTGATCTCTACCTTGTCTCCACAAGCAGGACATGCTTCAATCTAAGTGTGGGGGTCAATTTCTTACTTTGTACAAGTGGAGGTCCTGGACCTGTCAAAGCAAAATCAAAACTCAAAAAAAAATAACAGGTTCGGTAGAAGAAGGTGACACATCATTAAAGGCATCATCACAAAAAAATATATCTTCACCGAAAGAGCTAGCTTGGAGAAAAAGCACTCCCATGCACCTAGCCAAAGAAACTCCATGTCATCAATGTCGGAGAATCAACAATGGCGACAAGCATGTCCGCCTCCTTTACGGTATGCATGCCCTTTTGCTTTTGTGGTTGGGACCTTTCTTCTCCCCATCCTTGGTTGGAAAGTATTTTCTCAATTAGGGCTTTCGCCCCAGTGATGGTGAGGGAGAGGAATGCTCCTCCAGCGGCAGCATCTAAATGACCCTTCGACATAAGGATTAATCCCTCATAGAAGGTTTGCAGGATCATCCGGTCCTCCATTCTATGGTGTGGGTAGGCTTGAATGTAGTCATGTAGCCTGTCCCATGCTTCGGGAATGTTCTCTAGGCTGCTTTGCTAGAATGACATGATCTTCCCTCTCATGGCAGTTGTTTTGTCTAGAGGGAAGAACTTCACAAGGAACGTCGCTGAGCATTTGGCCTAGGTGTCAATAGCTTCCCGGTCCTTGTAGAACCACTGTTTCGCCTTTTTCGTGAGGGAGAAGGGAAATAGGCGGAGGCGGATAGCCTCTGGTGCGACATCTTTGATGATGATGGTGTCACATAGCTCTAGGAACTATTGAAGATGAGCATTGGCATCCTCACTCGGCAAGCCACAGAATGTGCTTGCCTGCACCATAGTGATAAGACTGGTGCGTAGTTCAAATTTCTTGTCACCAAGGTTGACAGCGGTCCCAGTGGGCACATTGGCAACATTGGGGACAGAGTACTCGCGCAGTGACTTTCTGGCCATAGCGGTGATCTCGGGTGTGGAAGTGACTGGTTCGGTTGTCGGTGGAGTGCTTGAAACAGAAACGGTACGAGACCGATTCTTTTTCAAGATAGCCTCCAGATTGCTGGTGAAGTTTTCCGGCTGAGCGAACCCATTCATACACTATCTGTTTTCATCCGCAACAGGAGAAAATAAGAAAAGTTATCCTATATGAACAAAGGCTACTTTATACAAGTATATTATCCAAGTTTATGTTTTTATATAAAATCTTTTCTAGCCTTCCCCGGCAACGGCGCTAGAAATGCTTGTTGGCATTTCTTACGTCATCACAGAGAATAGAGGTAGAGTCTATCCCCAGTAATAGCGCTAGAAATGCTTGTTGGCATACCTTAGCATCATATCATTAGGTTTAGGCCTAGCCATGTTACCAAGGTATACCTCACCAGTTATTTCCTTTACTGCTACCAGCGATACACCTCTAATGATAGTTTTAGGATAGCCTGGCATGGGCACTGTGGCATACCAAGACTATTCTTACCTTCATCAAGAGAGTTATATCCCCAATAACGTTAGGACTATAGCCTTAGCGGCTAGTGCCTTGAAGATATTGTACGGTGCACTTTCAGCATTCCTTAACACTAGTGCTAAAACTATATTTCTAACTACAATAGAGAGAGTGGTGATACGGTAATTCATTACAGTTATGGATATGAATCCTCAAGCACATAGAAATACCGTTGTGGCATTTCAACCCGGAGTATTCCTAGGTGTCGTATTTATGTTTTTCTAAAAAAGGCTAGTGTAGATTTTAGTATGAAACCATAATCATGAATATTATACTTTGTATGAAAGATAGAACAATGTTTATAACAGGGGTAAATAATCATGGTTTTCATGATAGTGGACACACACACAGATAAATGACTCTCAAGCGAGGGAAGATGATGGCAGCATAAAGAATAAATGAATATCCTACGGGAGCAATGGTCCTAATACAGCTAATGCCTAGAATATAGTTAGTCATACAAATACATAAGTTAGAGATAGAGTTGTGTTTGCGATGGATCGGAAGACCACCGGGCACTGGTCTGCCAATCAAGCATGGGTGGTAATTTAGACTCCTACACCATAGCCGATCATGGGGATTACAAAAGATGGACAGGGCTATCACCACCTGCCGCCTACCACCTCAACTGTGGACTATGAAGTGCAATCACTGGTTTCTCTATACCCGAGCACCATGCCCACATATAGATAAACTACCCCAAGTACCCCGGGTCTCTCACCCTATGGATAAATGAGTAAAGAATTTGGATGTTGTGCGATGAACCACCATCCCTCCCACAACTCTATTCCTAATTATCTAAGTGTATGAATGGGTAAGAATAGAGTTCTATATTCTAAGAACATGATATGAACACTATGAACTAGCAAGCATATCCTGAACAAAGCATATGAACTAGAAGCCCTATGTTCTATGATCAAATCACACAAACTATCATCTAGTTCATATAAAAAGATCATATCATTAGAACTATACTCTAATTCTAGAACATTACTATATTGATAAAAAAGAGAGGAAGAACATGATGGAAGGAATTATATTCATACCAAAGACTAGCCAAGATGTCTCCTTCTCTTACAAGATGAGCCTTGCTCCTCTACTACTACTAAGGATAAAGTGAAAAGTGGAAATGAACACTTGAGAGTACAAGTGAGAGGTGTAGTGTGTGTTGTGTGAAATGGAGGGGTGTCCCCTCTCTTATATATTAGTCCTATAGTCGGTTCTAGGGGTAGGGGCAGTAAATGTCAGGCCAAACCAACCTCAGCACTGCCTCCACGAATCGCCTACGAAAGCTGGGCTAGGCCGGCCCTTCTAGGGGTGTGGCCGCACCAGGGGTGGGCCCCCTCGGCCTCAGCTTCAGCGCATGGCCCTCCTGCTGCTCCCAGACTCCTCTCCCGTAGGTTGTTGGCCTAGATTGGTATTTGGGTTTGGGCTTTTCTTAATTCTTGTGAAATACACCTTGTCAGAAAGCGTATTCTTGTGACCTTTTCCTCTTTTCCTTCTATATTTTCTATAAATCAATAGTGCTCCAATACAAGTAGAAATAGGTCACTAGTAAAAGCATATGTGAATATAACTATGATATTTCTCCCTTTTTAAATAATAGTAGGCGGTTAAAGTATGTTGGTATTTATCGCCAACAGCAATCTCAGATACAAGTTGTAGAGGCAGCACCGACAGGCTGATACTTTCTCCAAAACTCTCTCCTTGACTCTATCTCTCTATTTCTGATATAGAACTAGCTTCTAGAGGTATAGAACTAGCTCTCTTCTTGGAATGCTGACTCTAGAGAGGTATATCCATTCAAGGACACCTCCCGAGATCCTAACTAGGGTTTCTCGATAAAGGTCTTCTTCAGAATGGATCCTCCTCCCCGAAGGGGTTGCCTCTCCTTTTATAGCCCTGGTGAATGAACGTGACCCTTGGATCAAACCGACTTCGACGGACGGTGGAGATCAATCTTCAAAGGCGGTGGAGTGTCCTGGACGAAGCGAACCGCCAACGGGCCCCACATGGGACCGACCGGTCCAGGGTGGGACCAATCGGTCCCCCCGGCTGGTCTTCGGTCCAGCTTCGGCGGGTTGTATTCTCGTTCCTTCTAGAATCCTCCTGTACTGCTGTGGTGTCTAATCTTGTATTCTATGTTGCATTATAGCTCAAAAGTATGTCATTTCTAGTGTATGCCTGCAAAATCAGTGATTCACCAAAACTCATGGAATTCATTAGTCTAAGCCCTACTTCTGGGTAGATGGATTGCTTTTAAATTACTTTGAAAGGTTAGTTGACGGTTGAATTTGAACATTAAGGACCATCACCAGTGGGAGAGGTTTGGCTTAGCTCGTAAGAGTATCAATGATCAGAATGTCCAAGCAAGTAAGCTAGAGCTGGCCAACACATATTTAGGGCCTCCAAGGTTGCATACCCGTTGGGACTCAAAACCTTATCACTATGTACTAACCGGATGTGCTCTTTGACACGACCGGACATATCCGATAAGCCCTTAAAGGGCCATGTGGATTGGCCTTTTCAATCTAGGAGTTCGCATCCAATGGCTAGTCACTCACGCCGCAATTCACCCTTGCCTTTGGATGAGTATGTTCAAATGATGGGATGCTTAGGGAGGGTCTAGAGAGGGTTTTTGTTGACCAAATATGACTGGTCACCACTGACTAGACGCACCACCAGATCCGGTCACCACTCTGCCCCTATGTCAGCATACGTCAACATGACTAGAAGCCTTTCCCAACTAGCATTTAGTTGATGCAGCAAACTAGCCCCTATGGGATCATACATGGAAAACTCTAAGTTTTATTTGAAAACCTCTAAAAACTCTAGAATGATAGTTGAGCGAAGAGCTTGAGACGTGTTTGGCTGGATCTTTCTATCTTTCGATTGCTCAAGACCCAAGTAAGAGCTGATAAGCCCCATAGTCAAAGGTAACATGAGTAAGTTTGAATGTCATCTCAGTTATTGCTTAAGTTTGGAGAAGAATTTTTGTCTGAATGCAGGTATACTTTTGAGGAGTTACTTTGAGATGGCTACAATGCTTGAACTTATACATATCTTTCGATAGCTTTTCTGATCTTAGCTTTGCTAAGGGACTAGCAAAGGTTAAGTGTGGGGGTGTTGTTGACGATCGTTAATGACCAAATTTACCCATCAACTAACTCTTGAAAGAGGCACATTTGCGATCACCAACATAGACTTAGGGTTTACACTGATGGAATTCCATGAGTTTTGGTGAATCCAAGTTCCTATAGGTACATATCGTTAAAAAAGGACCAATATGAATGCACCCCAAATGTTGAATTGGAATGCACCATTGCAAAGAGCTCGTCGAGACGATTAAAACAGACATATCATTTACTATTTTTAGAGTTCTGGATGAAAAGATATCAATTCCACGACGAAGGCTGCACTAGAAGACTCTAGAAGACGCAAGAAGACACCACGCCGAAGCGGACCGCAAATGGGCCCAGAGTGGGACCAGCCGGTCCCACCCTAGACCGACCGGTCTGGCCCAAGCTCCGTTCGTGGCCCACTTCGACCCACGTACTTCACCGCCTTAGGGTTTCAATCTGAGCCATCCGTCAAAGTCAGTTTGATCTAAGGGCTCACATTCATCCCACCGGGCTATAAAAGAAGGGCAGGACCCCCCAGGAGGGGGCTCATTTATTGCTATTCTCTAAAACCCTAATCGAAAGGTATCAACCTCTTAAGAGCTAGCCATCAAGAGAAGATTAGTCCTCTCTAGGATCTAGTCTTCTAGATAATAGTGAGATGAAGAGTGAGGGAAGAGTTTGGAGAAAGTGTCGTCCTGTTGGTGCCCTCTCTATGACTTGTACCTTGGTGGGATCAAGCTCTACTTGAACTTGCTCCTGAGATGTCTCTGGTTATCAACTTCTGATGCAAGTAAGTTCTATGCCTATATTGTTTATCTGGATCATGACTCTCTTTGAGTGCTTTATTCTCTTCCTAGGAGAGTAGAGTATTATCGTAGGTGTAAGCATGGTGCTTAGGCTTAGGATAATCGTGGATGCACCCTATATTCTGGTGGTGGTTGGGAGTGACAGTCCCGTTAGTCCACCTCCCGTTTGTAGGCCAGGTAGGACATGGTTGCTAAGGAGATCAATATCTTATGTCGGTGTCTCTCCTTATATAATGTCCCCAGTTAGCAATAGAAGACTAAGGCTTGCCCAAGTTAGAAGAAGAAGAACCATAGTTATCCTCTCTACTCTCCTATTATCATCAACCTTGATTGCTACTCTCAACCACATTAATCGTCGCCCTAGTTCTATCTTAGTTCTATCTTAATCTAGTCTCTATCTTTACCTTATTACTACTCCTAGTTGAGTTAGACCGTAGTTGATCTCACACGTTTCTCAGTGGAACAAAACCTAGAATACTTCTGGAATAAAGCTACAACGGTATCCGTACGCTTGCGGATTATTTAGTGGGTGTTAACAGATATCAACAGTCCCTAAATGTGTGTCGGCGTTGGTTTGTGTGCGACTCAATTTATAGAAAATACATACAATATTTATACCTCTAAATAAATTCATTAAAAAAACTAAGATCTTTGCGATGATATTAATTATGACACTAATTGGTGATACTTATTATTTATAAAAATGCTGATAGTTATTTCTTAGGAAGTGAGATAGACATATTTAGGACAGGGAGTCTGTGACTGCGATGCTACAACAAGACGGGTACTACTTGGGGAATGAGATCCTGTAACATAATACCGTCTATGTTTGAGGAATGTAGTTTCATCCATCCATTCATCAGATAACCAACAACAACAAGGTGATCCAGTGAAAATAAAAGCCCATTGAGCTATATGTTTGTTCGGCCCAAGAAAGCCTAGTTTGCGGAGCTGGGCCACTAAGGAAAAAAGGGCACAAGATCAACGGAAAAGAGCGCGTGAGCGATGGAAAATGGCGCGAGGCTAGCAAAAATGGCGCGAGGTTGACAGAAAAGAGCGCAACGAAGGAGTCAGATCATAGAGGAACGGTTTGTCGTAGGAAGCGATCTTCTCACGTAAGTCTCACGTCAATAGTCTGCTTTCATGTATTTTCCATGATTGGCTTATGGGATTCATCATAATTGCAGCATCACGTTTCCTTGAACTTGAAGGTCTCATTTTCTCATGGATGAATTAGTTACTTGTTGAGATCCTATTGTGATGGATGCAAATCAAAGCAAATCTAACATTCCAGTCATGGAAGAACATAGGGTGTGAAATAAAACTTCTTGTTTCTTCGTTAGAAAATTTCTAGTCAATTAAAACTAGTTGTTTCTTCTCTTTTGTCTCTAAAGAGAGGGCTTGATTCCCCATCTGGTGCCTCACTTTGGTATGGAATTTAAAAATTCTGATGAGGCTTGGACATTTTGCTTAGCTACGGTGGGCGAGAAGGGCTTTGAGGTTAGAAAAAGGTATACAAATAAAAGGCCATGTGATGGCAATATTACATCATGTAGATTTGTTGGTGCAAATGAGGGTCATCAGTTATCAAACAAAAGAGATCATTTAATAAAGTGCCCTTGAGCCAAAACCAGAACTGATTGTAAAGTTCACATGAGTCTTAAAATGGATCGGGAAAAAGGAAATTTGAAAGTAAGTGGTTTTGGAAATTGAAATGGCAGATGATGCAGGAATTAGGCCCAAAGCTGCACATGAGTTGGCTAGTCGTCAAATCGGTGATCCACAAAATCTTAGTTAACCCTTCATGATCATAAGAATTATTTGCGGACCAAGCGCCAATGAGAGATGGCATACTGCCAAGCAGGTACTATGCTCAAGTATTTTCATGACAAAATTGCTGAAAACCCATTATTTCAATATGCACTTTGCAAATGGATTGTGAAGAACAGATAGCAAACATATTTTGGGCTGATGCTAAAATGATAATGAACTATGCACATTTTGGTGACGTTGTTAGTTTTGACACTACCTTTGGAACAAACAAGGAGAGTAGGCCTTTTGGTGTATTCGTTGGATTCAATCACTTTAGTGGAACTGTAATTTTTGGAGGTGCTCTCATGTATGATGAAAGATTTGAATCTTTTGAGTGGTTATTTGATTCATAAATCTCATAATAGAAAGCAGCCTAAGACATTCTATATAGATCAAGATGCTGCAATGGGGAAGGTAGTTTCTCAAGTGTTCGTAGAAGCATGGCATGAATTATGCACCTTTCACATCATGCAAAATACTGTCAAATATCTACATGAAGAGAAGAATAAAGAAGAGAACAAAAAAGGAGCAGAAAAATATAGAAGAAAAAGGAGGAGAATGAGGATACAAGTATTCTTTTCATATTTTTGTGCATGCATGTTTGAGTATGAAGACACTGCATAATTTAAACAAAATTTTAACCTTATGAGGCAAAAGGTGAACAAGCATACTTGGTTGGGAGAATTAGGTATTGGCCCTTTTTTTATTCAAATTTGGCTCTGTGGCCTTAAAATAAAATTTATTTGGCTCTATGGCCTTCCGTTAGTTTTGGGCATGTAACGGTGTTAAGTTAGGGGGTAAAAAACAATTTTACCCCTAGCAAAAAAATTTAAAAATAAAAATTTGCAAGATTTTTGGAGACATGCATGTGGGTTAATGGAGGTAGTCTAAAACTCAAAATAAAATTTTGTTAAACTTAGTGTTTTATTTTTTATCGTATATAATTAAAATATACAATAAACAAACAAAGCTTTATTTTTTATTTTTTCACCAGGGGTAAAATGGTCTATTTACCCCTAACTTAACACCATTACATACCTAAAACTGACAGAAGGCCATAGAGCCAAATAAATTTTGTTTTGAGGCCACAGAGCCAAACTCAAATAAAAAAAGCCAAATACCTAAGAGAAGTTTTTTAGGGCCATATACCTAGCATTTACAAGTTGAAAGAAAAATGAGCTGCATGTTACATGAAGGATGTAGTATTTACATTAGGAATAAGAAGTACACAATTGAGTGAGAGAGTCTGAACAATGACATGAAAATCCATTTCAAATCTGATTTTGATATCATCCGATTCTTTAAACATTTTGAAAGGGTGGTGTAAGGGAAAAGGAGCAATGAACTGAACTCAGAATTTGATTCAAGGAAAAGAAATGCCTAAATTTTGTATGATGAGACCACCGCCTATGTTGGTATAGGCTAGCAAGCTGTACATATCTATTATATTTGAAGCTTTTCAAGGTGAATATGAAAAATCCTTGGCAGCTTGCACCAAAGCACTGGATGGTAGCAATGAATATCTAGTGGGAGATTTTACATATGAGGAGGAATATAAAGTTGTGGGTGATCCTTTGAAGCAAACAGTTGTATGCAGCTACAGGCAGTTTGATAGAATTGGGATATTGTGTAGTCATGCTCTTAAGGTTCTTGATTTGATGAATATCAAGTCTCCAGCACAATACGTGTAGAAGCGTTGGACATAGGAAGCACGGTTTATAACCATACAAGACAAGGGAGGAACGTCATAATTGAAAATTCTAAGATGGATGCTATCCTTCAGTTTAGGTATATGTCCCACAAGTTTCTCAATTTGGCGCATCAATCAGCTAACTCTCCTGAATGCACAATGTTAGTGGACAACACACTTGACATCCTTGGCAAACAAATTGTAGAGAAGACCAATGCAAGCACAAGCACTTTTCAAGATCCATGTACAGTTTCCACAAATCCTAGTCCACCAAATGATTTCCTGATTAATACTAGCCTAAAGAAAAAGGATGTCAAAACAAAAAGTTCAAAATGAAAAAGAACTTGGCTTGACAAGAAGCAGAAGACTAGAAAAAGGAGAGAAAACAAAGCTCCATCTCAGTTTGGCAAAGCAGGTAAAAATGATGTTGTACATGGACAAGAGGCAGTTAGTGGTGAGGCACAAGCACAAGAGGGATTATATCCATTGTTTCCTGAAGCCTCTAGTTCACTGTGGCAGGTCGGTACTCGGTAGGGGCGACGGGCCACGGGGGCAGTCTAGCTACTGGGGAGGAAGAAGATGAATAATGGGACTGCATGAGGAAGAAGATAGAGAGAGAGCAGTTGTGTTAGGTGCAATAGCTGTGTCCTATATTTATTGCTTAACTTATGTAATATAAATAGCCTAATTTTCTTAATTATAAGAGGTAAAGCCAGAATTATTCTTATTCTTATATTTAAAAAAATACCATGCAACATATTTCATATTTATAAATAGCGGTGTTGTCAGGATTAAACTGGAGATGTACATGATTTAAATTTTTAGGTGACAGATGTGACATATAAACTTTGTTCATGAACACTGGGATTTAAATTATTAATCTTATCTAGATTAATGTATGATTTTATATATATTTCATTTGTAAAATCTGAAATGTATTAAATAGTATGAACTCAGTACTATATATTAATAAATACCTAAATAATTATTAATATTTGTGATGAATAAAAGTGAACATCTCAGTCATAGACCACCAGCTTGAGGAAACTTTTCTAGACACGTGCCGATAACTACTGTCTACGATGTTAATTTTCTAATATGTATTATTTTTCACAAACATATTCAAGATTTATTTTTTCTAGAAAATAATATGTTATAAGGACTAAGGAGCAACTATACTATTGTGTAGATATATAGTAAAAACAATGTATCTAGAAAACCCAAAATATCTTATAATATAAGATAAGAGTATTAGGTATGAGTGTGTCGTATTACACTGCCATGTTTATTGGTTCATAATAAATTGAAAATGGTCCTCTACTAATCCTTGTAGAACAAATCCTCTACTAAATCTTAGAAGAAAGGCAACAATAACACATCACATATGCATGAAGTATCTTGAGAGGCCTAGAGGTGATGAAACTCGGGATTATTTGGAAGCTGGGTGATGGCAGGAACTTGAAAATATGGTCAGACCCTTGGCTCCCAAGGGGTTTAACAAGATGACCAATCACACTTGGAGAGGCACTATTATTGTGACAAATGTCGAGGACCTGATTGATCCCACAACTGGTTTATGAGATGAGGTGTTAGTCGGGGACACTTTTTGAGAAGGAGATACTGAGGTTATTCTGGCCATGCCAGTGCATGAAGGGAGAGATAGCGTGCTAGCCTGGCATTATGAAGATCATGGTGTTTTTTAGTGTAAAGAGAGCCTACAAAATCTGTCGTGATGACATTCTGAGAAGAGGTAGCAAAAGCAGTGCTCAAGGTGGTAGCAGACAAGGGCCTGATCCAATCTGGGAAAGAATTTGGAAACTAATTTCTAAATAAGGTGAAGCACTTCCTTGGGAGACTGGCGAACAACAGTCACTCTCTGAGAATGAACCTAGCTCGCAGGGGCATGAAGATCGACACGAAATGCCCTATTTGTCAGCGGGTGGATGAGGATGGGGCTCACTTGTTTCTAAAATGCAAACTGTCTACCCAGATTTGGCGAATACTAAGACTTGAAGTTGAATGGGTAAAGTTATGTGATCTCGTCAATGTAAGGGACGTGCTTGACCACATCTTGAATTGAAGGAGGAGAAGCGCCACCTAATTATCTTGACTTTATGGTCTCTATATGGAACAAAGCGAAAAACATAATATGGGAACAAGGAAGGTTTATCCAATCCCATGCGTAAGAATTCAGTGAACCAATTCATGTTCAGCAGAAGAGTAAATTGGGCTCACCATACAACAACTATCCAAGTGAGTGCAAGTTAGTCCAACATCTTATAATTTATCTAATTTAATACAACAACTATCTAGATGGGTGCAAGCTAGTCCAACATCTTGTAATTTGTCCAACTTAATACAACAACTATATAGGTAGGTGCATATTGGTGCATATGCGGTCCATAAATCGGAATCATTGTAAGCTACACCTGGCAAATTTTTTTCTTCTATACTATAATACAGTTTTATCTCACTCTAACTCATGCCTATTCATGGCTCGCTAAAGCTGTTATATGGGTTGTCCATTGCACAAAGGTAGAGCTGCAACTTTGTTTAGGGGTAGGCATTTGGTTAAAAAATAATTTTGTTTTTCTAGTAAATTCGGTGTTTTAAGAATGAGGGACCGATATGTTCTTTGGTTTTGGTTCATTTTTCAATTCTAGTTATAACCGAAATAACCAAATGAGTTTTTGTCCAATTTTACCAAACCAAAAGAAATAACAAAGAAAGGAAAAAGAAAAAGCGATCAACACCGCCGAAAAGGATATAGCAAACACAAAAAGAAGACGATGTAGTAGACATAAAAAGGACTAATTCAATAGCTGCACCATCAAAAGGCTCAAAAAAATACTAGAATAAATAGGCCTGTAAAAACTTAAAACCTAATTCAGTGCATTTGCAAAATGTGGAAGTCCCGTGGATTTCCATAGAAGTTTCAAACAAATCTGTGAAAAGTTTCGCATCTCTCCTTAGTGAAATTTGCTATAACCGAAATGATTAGCTCCCAATAACATCGAACGCATGTGCTTGGATCATGTATGCATTAATGAGCCATGTTCTCGCGCGTTAAATTTAACAAATTACAAGATATTGGACCAATATGCACCTACCTAGATAGTTGTTGTATTAAGTTGGACAAATTATAATATTTTTGACTAGCTTGCACCCATCTAGATAGTTGTTGTACTAAATTGGATAAATTACAAGATGTTGGACTAACTTGCACTCACTTAGATAGTTGTTGTATGGTGAGCGCAATTTACTCTCAGCAGAATGTAAGAATACAACGAATGAAGAGTTGGTCAAGACCGTCGGAGGGTTTCCTGAAGCTAAATTGTGATGCTTCGTTTCTTCTAGAGGAAGTGTGGTGGCTGGGGGATTAATCAGAGATAGTGATGGAGATATTGTACTCTATGGGTGGGGGAGAGTGAATCAACTGTTGAATGCTTACCAAGCTGAAATGATAGCTTGTCTCTGCAGGGCGTCCAAGCAGCAAGTAGCATGGAAATTGGAAAGTTAATTGCCGAAAAAGATGCGATGAAGGTTAAGCGAGGCTCGATCACCCGATCGGGATATGTTCATAGTAGGAGGGATTGCTGAGGAGCTGAAATTTCTTGCTTCATCAAATTTTAATAGATTTAAGTGTAGTTATGTTTCATAAATATGTAATAGGGTCGCTCATTGTCTTGCTGCTCTAGGTGTGGATAGTGTGGAGGGGAGGCGCACATTTCGTACAACGCCCGAGTCTGTGTTAATGTAATTATTGATGACAATTTGTCATCACGAGTGCAATGAGAAGCTGCCCAAAGTTAAAAAAAAAAAAAAAAAAAAAAGAGAGTAGATCTTCGACACTCTTTCATTCAAAATCAAAGCAAATCAAATGTATCTACCCAAAACTCAATGGACTATTAACTGGATCCGTCCGATGGGATTCAACAGATGTATGCTCTCCGCTCCATTTCGAATTCGAAAAAAACCACCAGGCTTCTTCTTCTCCTTTTAACTCCGCCGCCGCCTCCGCTTCCGCCTCTTCGCGAGTTTTCCCCAAGCCCGCAATGCCCTCTCCCTCTCGCTCCCCGCCGACGCCTCCGGCCGCCTCGGAGTGGTGCTGCGTCCGGTGCACCCTCCTCAACCCTGACGACTCCGACTCCTGCGTGGCGTGCGAGGCCTCGCGCCCAGTGGAGGTCGACATCGACAGCCCCATCGTCGTGGGCGCCGCCCTCGCGTTGGCCTCCTCGCCCAAGCGGAAGAAGGAGCGCAGTGCGTCTCCCCCACCCCAGCGGTTTGGGGAGGAAGAGGAAGCGCGACGCGTCGCCGGATGTGGTCGAACTCTGCGATAGTGCGGACAAGAGGGCCGCCGCCAAGAAAGGTTCGCTCGCGGCCCTCGCAACTGCGCTGGCGTGTTGATAAATTGGGATGTTTCCGTCTGCGTTGGTGAATGGGGTCTTTTTCCCGTCCCGTTATCTGTAGATTCGTTCTTGTGCTTCCATGGCGTCAAGGATTTACGCATTTCCTTTCCTCCCTTAGGGCCGTGCCATGATCCTGTTGTCGAATACTGCGTTGTGCTATGTTGTGTTACTTATTATCTCCCTTTTATGTATATATACTTTTTAGAGAAAAAGTACATTTTTTTAGTCCCATTGTTTCATTTTGCGGTCAAATTTTACAAGGCCTCGTACTTATAATTCCTCTCAAATTGCTTTCGAAGTGTGTTGTAAAAATATCTGAATGTAATGTAAATGTACTCTATTTTACATGCTAACAATGAACAATGTATTGGTGGTTCTTTGATGACAACTTGTGCTTATGGACTAACTTCTTTCACTGAAATCCAATTTTTTTATTTGATTTGATATTTGTTTTATACAAAGCTTGCTCGTGTCAAGCGAAATTGCAAACCACTAAAATCATTTGCAAATTCTGAGAGCGCTGGAAGTGATCAGGCCAAACATTGGTCTGATCTTAGGTCCCAATCCAATCAAAATTCCATGGAGAAAAAGAAGATTGGAATATCAGTAAAACTTTTTTTTTGTTTGACATTCTGTGAGCTGAAAAGTTTCATCTTTTACTTGACTCATTTCTGATCACAATTGCTGTCGTGGGAGAAAATGATGAGAATACATATCAGGAAACATAGCTTTACTTACAGTGTATGGTCAGTTTTTAATTTCTTCTAATATTCGGGAGCAAGTCAGAACATCAAATATAAAGGAACGAGGGAGTGTTTATCATCTAATCGATGACTATTACTCACTTTGATGGACAAACATTGCAGAACAGAGGGAGTATTTAGCTTGATGCTAAAATAACTTGTAGAAAGGTTTATCCAATCAAATCATTTAATTGTTCCTTACTTTTTATGTTCTAAGTGTACATCGTACACTTTAAAATTAGTGAGCTGTGATGCAAGTTCGATTATCATTCCATTTTTGAAGTTGTTACTTCTATAATGCATTTTAGTTTTCTAGGGTCACAACATGAAAATCAAAATGTATGTCCGCAGGAAATCTTGAGATTCATTTGGATATGAAGACCATCAAAATCATGACATACAATGTCTGGTTCGGGAGGATTTGGAAGTGACAAGAAGGATGGATGCTCTTGGGGATCTTATAAAGCAGCACAGCCCAGACTTTATATGCTTCCAGGTCCACACTCTGAGCTATGAGTTATTTTCTTCTCATCCTCAGTGGGATCTAATATGTGATTATGTGGAACTGCAGGAGGTTACACCATACATATATATGCTTCTGCAAAAATCTGACTGGTGGCAACAATACAACTGCTTGTTGTCATATGAGCAGGCTATTCAGATGCCGTATTTCTGCATGCAGGTAATTCTTCTCGCAAATTTAACGTGTGATATGGTTTCCAACTTCTGGACGAATGCTTTCACTCAATTTCTTGTAGCACAACCTGCATGGAAAACTATTTGTAAGATACCAAAAGAAGTTGCTATATATTGTCTTTGTTCATGTCATCTAAGACATATTTTTGGGTTTATATAAAGCTTGCAGAATATGGATGAGTGAGCTACAGTTGTTTCATATTCAGTATGGTCAATCCAAACACTTGTGCACATTTTTAGTGAGTCATTTTTCATCAATCTAAAAGAGTTGACGCATGTTTCATAACTTCCACATATTCAGCAAATCCTTACAAGTTACAAAGGGCTATTTGATTGGGATTCATGTGGTATCCTGGATATAATTACCTCAAATCTATAGTTGACCTTCCATGGGAAATTGGGAGGTTGGCAATGTTTGTCTTTTTCTCAGAGTTCATTTATTTTTACTGATTTATATTGACCTCAACAATTACAGTTGAGCAAAGTGCCAGCAGAGCCATCTGACTACATCCCATTTCGGGACTCAATAATGGAAAGAGGGCTGTGTGTCACAAGTGTTAGCACAGGAGAAATGACAAAGATGGTGTTAGCCACAACCCACCTAGAGAGCCCATGCCCTGCACCTCCTAAGTGGGATCAGATGTACAGCAAAGAACGTGTGGATCAGGCAAAGCAATGCCTGAAAATTCTGGGACACTTCCGCAATGCCATACTCTGTGGGGACATGAACTGGGACGACAAGGGAGACGGCCCTTTCCCTCTGCAGGATGCGTGGACTGATGCTTGGGTTGAGCTGAAGCCTGGAGAAGATGGATGGACCTATGACACCAAGGCCAATGGCATGCTGTCAGCCAACCGTAAGCTGCAGAAGCGAATGGACCGGTTTGTGTGCAAGCTGGCAGACTTCAAGATCGATGGCATTGAGATGATCGGGAAGGAGGCAATACCGGTGTCTACTACTTCAAGGAGAAGAAGGTTCGGAAAGAGTGCCGAGAGATTGAGCTGCCTGTCTTTCCAAGCGACCACTTTGGGCTTGTTTTGACCATCACCCAGAAGGAGAATGACAGCTTCTGAACAACCGTTGCAGTGATCCTGCAGCATTTATAGGACGTTTCATGCTCTTTTGTGTAATATTTAAAAAGAGAGCAGTTAGACTGTTCAAATTTTAGTGATCGCCCCCTGATTTTGTAAACTTGGTGGAGACATCAGTTTGCTAGGACGTGCAAATGGTGGTATTATTACCAGGTGGCTACTTGATACCTGAACCTCATACTTGTTTCTCATCAATGTCTCGTTGAGATGCTTTGGGTTGGCTAAAAGATATGCTTGCTCTCTCTCTCTAGTCTGCTAAATTGTCAGCATCTGGGAATCCCATTCGGATCCCCCATGTAGCCAACTGTGTACTAGCATGCCATCACAAAACCATCTACGGACCAAAAATGATTCTCTGCACAAGATCGGGCCTTCTCTTGCTTTGCATCCCAAGAAGGCCAGTCATTTGCATCTCAGTAACAGCTCTGCAAAACCTTGCTCTGGAGGGCATTGTGTCAACTTAGAATTTTTTTTTTTTTTTTTTTTTTTTTTTTTTTTTGAGGGAACGGGAGGGGCTTGCGCCCCTACTGGAAAATTAATATATTAAAAGTATGAAAAACAAGAGAGAACAAAAGTGGGAGAGCGAGCTTAGGAAACAAAAAAGATTAGGAAAATTACAATCTTTGCTGTAGCCATAAACTGATCGCAAAGAGGTGCTTTTTCATTGCCCTCAAAAGAAGCAAGCGAAAGTCCTTGAACAAGGCTTGCATCCTGCAGCACTTGCTTCCCCATTCCGGAAGATTTGATTATTCTTCGATGTCCAAATGCTTCAGCAAAGCAGCACTATGATTTCCATAAAGAATGGGACACCAAGCTGGCTTTTAATCTGCTCTAGTATCCTGAAAGGCTCTACATTTTGAGGTACTGAAATTCCAATGAAATCCCAACAGGTGGCTGCAAAGGCACAATGCAAGAACAGTGCTCAACTGTTTCTTCAACATTTTCATTGCAGAGGACACAAGAATATGATTGCAAAAACATGTTTTTCCTTCTTAGAATATTTCTAGTACTGAGCCTATTTTGGATTAGGAGCAAAAAAAAAAAACTTTATATTGACAGGAGGATTTCCGAATCCAGGAAAAAAAACTAGGTGCACCTATCTAGAACCAGCCAACTGTTTGTAAGCCTTATTTGAAAAGAAATCAGCCCATCCCCAGATGTAGGTCCAAGAATCTTTAGAGCCCGAGGGATTGAAGTTAAGCATCATGTCCTCTAGCTGAAGAAATTGCTCATAAGCTTCAACCGAGAGGGAGGTTGAAAGTGTCTATGAGAGGGGGTTCAACTTTTATAGTTGCTAGGGATAAAGAAGAATTGGGATTCTCGTTGAAGGAGAAAAGTTCTGGGGAAATCATTTTTCTATTCTACCCATCCAAAGATCATCCCAGAATAAACATGTCTCATCATTCTGCACTAATACTGAAGCCATTCCTTTGCACTTTTGGAGGAGCTTTAGGATATCCTTCCACCAAAAGGACCCCTTCTTGACATGGTTGGGGAGATTTCCATTGCTATAATACTTTTCCCAAACTAGACTGACCCAAGGGATGATGTCAAGTTTATTGAAGAATTTATGAAGATTTTTTAACAGGAAGGCTTCGTTTTGGGTTCTCAGATCTAGCACCCCCAGACCACCATCCTCCTTTGCTGTTGTCACCAATTGCCATGCATCCTTTGCATTAATCCTACTTTTATCATTTGAACCTCTCCAAAGATAGTGCCTTCAATATTTGTCTATCTGCTCTCTGATGGTGACATGGAGGGAAAAGGTGCTCATACAAAAGGTTGGCAGTGAACACTGAGTTTGTAAGTTGCAGCCTCCTAGCCTAAGTGAGATATAAAGATGTGCTGACTAACCTTCTTTCACACTTATTAACAAGTAGCAAGAAATCATCAACTCTTGGCTTGATGATTCCCATAGGCAAGCCCAAGTAGGTGAAAGGCAGGGATCCTATTAAGCACCCAAAGGTTCTAGCCAAGTGAGTCAACTTATCTAGAGATACATTAATTGGCACCATCATAGATTTCTGAAAATTGACTTTGAGCCCTGTCGAGATAGAGAAAAAACTGTAGCGGGGCTTTGAGCACAAAAGGTTGTCTCTTGCATCCCTCCGTTATAATCGGGTGTCATTAGAATACTGAAGGATTGGGAAGTCCTGAGTGCCTTGAAGGGGGATTAGCAATTTCAAAAGGCCTAGATCTTTTGCATTGTTGATGATAGACTATAGAAGGTCAGCTGCCAGGACAAATAAAAGAGGTGAGAAGGCATGACCTTGCCTTACCCCTCTTTGACAGTGGAAAACTTTACCAGACAACCCATTTAGCAACACAGAAGAAGTGTCTGAGTTGAAAATGCTTTCCATCCATGTATGCCACTTTGGACCAAATCTTTTTGCTTTCATGATCTCCAACATGGCCCTCTACTCAATCTTATCAATGTTTCTCAAAGTCTAATTTTAGGATTATCATTTGTTTCTTGTTCTAGTGACAGATGTGTAGATATTCAAAAGCCCAACCTAGACAATACTGATAGTCCTTGTCTTGATGAAATCATATTGGTTCTTGTAGACTAAATTTGGGATGAAAGGATGAAGTCTATTTGCATGCAGCTTGGTCCAAAGTTTTATTGAAGAATTCAGAAGGGAGATTGGCATCAAAATCATTGAATCTTGTTGATCCATCAACCTTGGTGAAGGACAAGTTGGAGGCTTTGAAGCTGTTGGTACCGAGTGTCGGAAGACTTGAGCAAAGACTTGATGCAGAAGGACCAAAGCGATGGCGAACAAGTGAGGTCAACATCGATGGACCTAAGGTCACGTGATGATATGAAGTGGATCATATCATTCATGTAGATGTTGGTGCATGTGTTGCATCGGTATCAGAGGAGATGAAATAGAATACACAAGGCAAAGGTATAACCTAAAACTTTTCTATTTCACCGGTCATAGGTGTATAGAGAAGTTGACGACCGGGTTTAGGATAGATGGCCGTATTATCATGTGGGGCAAACTTGTTTTGCATATCAGTCATCTAGTGCCATTTGAGCGATCTAACTTTGCATCGTGTTGCTAGGATCAAGTGGCGAGGTGAGGAGTGAAAAATCCGTTGGAAAATGTTTATAAAAATGCTAACTCACATGCACAAGGTGGTAGATCACTTTGGAGTTAACACATTTACAAAAGAGGTTTTTAGAGAAGGAAAAGGTGATTGGATGCTGGTCCAGGAGGGACCGAACGCGTTCGGTACCTAACTCTAGCCTTGATGAGTAGAGGAGGCTCGACTGGACATTGTCCTGGCTTGGACTGGACGCGTCCGGTCAAGTGATGGCAGTTGGCTGGTTTTTGGTAGCGACTAGACGCTGCGCGACCAAATGCTCCGGTGCCACGTCCAGTCAGCACGTGGAGACATGGTACTGGTGAGTAGAAGAGGACTGGGCGTCGTGGCAGTCCGGTCAGTGCTGACCGGACCCATCAGGTCACAAAAACCCCTCTCAGGAGAAAAAGCAAAACACACCTTTCAATTTTGAACATTAAAGAACAAAATGAATAGCTCCTTTTTCAATAGAAATACAGAAACAGATAAAGCAGTCATTGTAAATAGGAAAAACCTGCAATAATAAGATGCATAAGCCTAACCTAAATGAACTAGAGGGCAATGCATAAAAAAATAATAAAATAATTTAACTGTTTATGTGGAACTACTTTGTAGATGGCAGTAGCTATATCATGATATCTTTAACTGTTTATCTGGAATTATTTGTAAATGGCAGCTAATGGCATCTGTTATCTATGTATATATGTCTCTGCATTGATGTTTGTTGTTTGTAATAGTATATGTTTGTCTAGAATAGGGTATGTTTGTATTGAAACTTGTATAGTGTTTGGGGCTTTGCCAGCATTATACAATAGAGGCGTCTGTGGTTTACAAGCCATCTTTGTAAAAATTGTTTGTAGAAAACTAGAGATGGCTTTGGATTCCTTTGGATTCCAGCTGTCTCTGAAAAGATTTCGGCAGCGGTTGTTTCCAAAAACCTCTACAAATCACAATACTAGAGACGCATGATCACCTGCTTTAAAGAAGAAAAAAAAATTAGTGGCAAATAGGAGAACCGCCTGTATAGAGATATTGTGGCTGCCTCTATGGTTGGTCCTGCTATGCCCAACGTGCCGGCAGGTGGTAGCGGTGACAGCTGATCCACACGCATGGAAACAAGAACACAAAGAGCCACGGGAGGCTGGAGCTCTCAGTATGCGACTAAGCCGGACTAGGAACGATTAGCTACTCAGTCGGCCCAAATCAGTAGCCATTAGGAAATCACATGGCCAATGCCTCAACTATTAGATCGAGCAGGGGTCCTACAAGTGATATATCAGACCCTGAGTTCACTCAATTTTCCTCTACGCCGTGTTTGCATTCCATGCTCCCCGTTGCCACATTTTTTTAGACAAGAAATTTACTTCATCGACACTACAATAAATGTGTTGGTTTATGACTTTTATGGTATAACATCAGTTCAAAAAGTCACTAAATCAACTATTTTATGACGATTTTTCAAAAGGCATCCAAACTTAGTGACATAAGTAAATATATGTCACAAAAAAATCTTAAAAAGCTAGTCCAATTTTTGATTGTGAGAATATTTGCCATGTTATAAAAAAGTAATTTGCAAAGATCGTCTGTCACAAATTATTTTATTGATTTTGTTAACATTTTTATCTAAGGTGGCATGCGGATCTAACTAACAAGGTGGGTCCATTACCGTGGATGTTGATCAATGTCATTAATCTTGTCCATAATCATATATCATTCTAGTAGTAAGCAAGTTAAAGAAATCAAGATGTATATAAAAAGTATAAATATGACCAACTTCTCCTTGATTTCAAAAAATTATTTGACTCCATAACATATTTATAGTAGTGTGTATACATCTTGATGTAAACACACTACTATTAATTATTTTAAATAGTAGATAAAAATATACGCATGTACGTACATATGAATAACAATAAATGTGTTATAATATATGTGTGGCTGAGTTGGGTGTTAAAATAATAATTAAATAAAAATACATTGATATATACACACTTATCTTATTTTTAGTGCGAAAACTCAAAGCACGCCAAACATATTTGTGTGCATATGCATATTATATACTAGTAGGATGCCCCGTCTTTGGGTATAAAATAGAAATATAAAGAGTTTATAATTGTCGAAAACTATGAATTAGCAGATACATATATATGGATGTAGTAGGTCAATTGTGGAGGTTCTATCTATTTATATACATAGTGTAGATTATTTGAACTAGGCATCACCCAAATCTCATCTACCCAGGGGACAAAACCTGCGGGGGGCTACCCGGGTTTCGCCCCCCTACGGCCATGATTCCTATAGAGCCCGGCCTAAGCCCCCCTACCACCACGAGGAGGAAGAAGAAGGAAAGGAGGGGCTGGAGGAAGAAGAAGAGGAAGCTAGCCCTCGCTAACGCCGTTCCTCGGCTTCGTCCCCTGCATCTACCCCGAATCCCCACCCCTACTATATCCGAGGGCCATCCCCCTCCCAAAATTCTAGGTGTTTTCCTTCATAAAATTATGCATGTTTCGGAGGACCATATGTAATCCTGTTATACGCGGTTTTGCTAGATTTTTGCTTACAAACGAGTTTTTATTTAGAAACAGTTTAAATTATCGAAATATACCTATGTGGGGTCTTGTTTTGAAGAGTTTATTGCGAGGAATACCGTGATGTAATTGGATTCTAATTACGATACTTGGTTTAGGTGCTATGAATTTTTTTTTTTTCTATTTCAAAAAAAAAGTTAATGGGAGATAAAAAAGAGTCTTAGTGGAAGTAACTCTTTTTTGATAATGTCACCGATATCACTTTTGAACTCTCACCAATCGGAAGCAAGAGAATTAGTTAGTGGGGTTAAGATTATAGGAGTTATAGATTTATATATCTCTGCTTATATATGTATATAATTATTTGTATACTTGACAGCTTGGTTTGTAAATGAAGATTTAATTAACAAAAAAGAAGAAAATAAAAAGAAAATGCCACTCTCACACATGACACACCACTGGACCATGCACGCGGTACGCACCATCCATGGGAGGAGCCCATGCACCGTAGGCTATCCGTACTCCTCATGCTCTATTTCTATTCTCTATACATCGTAGTCATTCAGATTCTCTTCTCTATACACATTTCTTCGGTACCTATCATCCTCTATATCTTATACTTTATATCAACTACCAACCACGACCCCACTTATCATTATCTATAAATTTTATCTAAATATATCTATGTAAGATCTTGTTTTGAAAGATTTATTGTAACAAATTTAATGGTGCAATCGAAATTTAATTTGACCTTTTGGATTGTGAGTTATAATATTTTCTTAGATGAAATAGTGGGGTCAGCTGCTGGAATCTTCAATCATGCGTGTGCATGCTGCGCTTTCCCTCGCTTCTGGTTGGTGTGCGGTGGGACCGCCGACTCTAGCGCATGTCGCTGGAAATAACGGGCCGGTGCGCATGGCGCATGGTATACCGGCCCCCACTGCAGCTCGTTTTCCAGTAAATTTCATCCTGGAGGAGTGGCATTCCGTATCCACTTGCAGATAGTCTTATCTCCTCACCCCGTGATTTAATAAAAAATAAAGAAAAGAAAACTCCTTCCCCGTGGTCTCTCTCACCGTATCGCGGACTCACTCTCTCTCGACATACTACGCCACTTCCTTCCCATGGGGATTTCAGGTGCTCCCAGCCACACAGCCATTTTTTGCCTCTTCTATGTATTCAGCCCAACTATTTTATTTTTCTATTTTCTCTATGTATTGAGCCCAGCAGCATCAGTCAGCCCATTAGAAATGGGCTACAGGCGCGCAACGCAAAAAGTCACACAAAAGACGCGTTGCATAGAGGACTCGAACCAGGGGCACCAAAACAACCAACGAGCTACAGTGGTTCTTATGTTGCTAGGTGTAGTTTATTTATTATATACACAATTTGTTCTGACTCAAACCTAGCAACTCTACGAGCACAAGAAGTAGCCATAGCGACTGACCTACAACTACAGTAAACATAATACAAAAAAGATCCTTCGAAGTTGAATGAGGATTTGTTACACCACCACTCAGCTATCGAATGTTTTAGTGTTAATTTGTGAAATTCATTGTATATGTTTAAACTATTTCAGCTAATACACCACTACTACAAAAATAATTTATACCAACTTATCCTTTTTTAGGGGTGGCGGCTCTATAAATAGACACTGAATATTAAAATTAAGTTCTTTCTCCTATCAAATTATAAGATGTTTAACTTTTTTGACCCCAAATTTGATCACTCGTCTTAGTCAAAAAATTTAAGCAAATATAGTAAAATTTAAGTCACTCGTCTTACTCAAAAAATTTATGCAAACATAGTAAAATTTAAGTCACTCGTATTACTCAAAAAATTTATGCAAACATAGTAAGGTTTAAGTCACTCTTAAAGAACTTTTATTCATAAAGCAAGCCACGACCAAAAAATTGATATTTTGTACAAATTGTTGAATGAGGCAAGTGGTCAAACTTGATGTCAAAAATATTTGGGAGGGAGAAGTAGTAAATTTAAGTTTTTGAAATGATTTTAGATGGAGAAATGACCAGAATAAAAAGTATAGATCTTTTATGTAGTATACATTGTTCACAAGTTGACATATCTTTTGTAGTTTATGAAACTATATGAGAGAAATATGAATTTGTGAACAATGTATACTATAACTTGTTCAAACAGAGAAAGAACAAGAATATAAGTTGTCGCTATTGATAAGCTGTACAACTTTTTATATTCATGACTTTTTCAATTGAAATCATTTGCTATTTCACAATGTTGTTTGAAGTT
Organism: Chrysopogon serrulatus; assembly: GCA_015844335.1. Taxonomy (NCBI): domain Eukaryota; kingdom Viridiplantae; phylum Streptophyta; class Magnoliopsida; order Poales; family Poaceae; genus Chrysopogon; species Chrysopogon serrulatus. The sequence goes on along the minus strand of JADLZL010000432.1, from coordinate 44,706 downwards.
GCCATTTTATGAAATTCAAATTTTGAATTGTTCAAACAAGGTCATATGAAAAAATTATCAAAATAAAAGTTATAGATGTAAAAAATTATACAACTTTGTAGTTGACACTTTTTTTTCATTTGAAATTATTTTGTCAAGGAAAATAATGAATCATCTTCTACAATTTGAAATTTAAATTTTTGTGCGACCTCGGATGGAGAAACAACCAAAACTAAAGCTGTAGATCTTGAAAAATTACAAAAATTTGTAGTTGACACTTTGTTTATTTGAATTCATTTATGCTTGGAAAAATACAATTAAATTTCTTAAATTTGAAATTCAAATATTTAAAATGACCTTGATGGAGAAAGAACAACAACAAAAGTTATAGATCTCAATTAGTTAAACAACTTTGTAGTTGACAATTTCTTTGGAGTATAATCTTTATATAAAAAAGATCAAATGAGTTTAATAAAATGATACTATACATTGCTTATATATATATCTATACAAATATCATTCATTGTCAACAATTTTTTTGAATTCGTTCATTGTCAACAATTAACAATAATGTATGCTTAAACTTTACTGTTAATAAAGGATAATAAAAGACAATAAACAAGAATGGGTCAGAACAACCTCAACTTGCCCACGGCAGTCACAAGTTTCAGCCCATCTCGGCCCATGATATACGGGTGCTTCTTGAGCCATCGGATGAAACGGACGGCTGATATTGTCTCACTATATGTATAAATATCCGAAACCTTGCGCCCCCTCGCCCTCCCTCCTCCTCCCGCAGCATCCAGCCATGACCTCCTCCTCTCCCGCGAGCAAATGAAATTATCCCGGTCTCTACATCAAATAATGTATATGACCAACAATTATTAAATGTACCATGTCCCAAGCTTTGCATGAACCTTGATGATGTCGACGCATGCACAGAGACTTGCGGGCACACTTATGTTTTAATGAATGCCTGCAAATTATTGTTTATTTGAGTATAGCAGATGGCCGGTCCTCTCGTACTCACAAATTACAACATTTCAGTCTTTAAACTTGTCTGCATATGTTATCATTTTGGTCCATAAACTTGTCAAGGTCTCTCCTAACAATCCTCATACTTTCAAACTACATCGTTTAAGCTCTTAATAATATCGGTACGGGTCTTAGTGGACATCCAAACAAGTCTATGGTTGTGCCGATTTGGCAACCCAAATATGTGCTCAGATGGAACCATCACGCATTGTAATCAAATTCAAAATTAATTTTGAAACTTATCATTTTTAATAGAATAAAAAGTCTACCGTGGACTAAATGGACTTTTAAATTTTTTTTTGCATAATAAGATTGATCCAACTTTAGGCAAGATATTAAGATCAATCGTTTTATTTAGTTTTGTTGTCAATTTAACTAAATAAAAATGCTTTATAACTTTTAAACTTAATCTTTCCTATGTGTTGCTTTCATCCTGATTGGATTAATTTTTATTGTGAGAAAATGAATTTAAACATCTGTTTAATCTGTGAATAAGTTTTCTACTATATTTTTTCTAAAAAAATATGTTTTAAAAATAAATTTTCGATGTGTTCGACTGGTGAGGTAAACCGGCTGATAAGACACACCGATTAATTTGGTATGAGAGAAAAAATACTGTTCGAATGGCTAATAAATCCGAACTTATAAAACAAGCGAACATGTTTAAAAGACCCATGTTAGCTTCATGTGTGCATACATTCAACATGCACATTAGCGTCGGGCATAGATCTAGGAAAGGTTGGATGACTACTAAGACCCAAACAAAGATTAAGAGCTAAAAATACGAGCATGTACCTTGATAAGTTTAACTGTTTCAAGGCTAAAATGAAGCACTTAGTAGAGAGTTGGCGAGACACATCCCTCATAAATTTAAGGATCAAAATAACATACTTTGAGACTAAAATGACATGCTTGGAAAGACCAAAACAATACACTATGTGAGAGTCCGGGAACCGGCATGACACATGTACAAGTTTGTGAACCCGTCAATATACTTTATTCATTTTATTTTATTCTTGATTGACTGATGATTTACTCTGCGAAATTCGATTTTCAGCCATGGTCGTATTAAGACCAAAGCCTTGAGCGCGCGAGAGAAAATTATTACATGGCGTGCACATGTATACGTGGGCCTCGTTTAGATGCAAAAGGCTGGAAAAAGTTGCAACTGTAACATTTCGTTTGTATTTGGTAAATATTGTCCAATCGTGGTCTAACTAGGATTAAAAGATTCGTCTCGTGATTTACAACACAACTGTGTAATTAGTTATTTTTTCACTAACATTTAATACTCCATATATATGGATAGAAATTGATGTGATGGAGAGAGAGTGGAAAAACTTGCAACTTTCAGTGAAACTTGCGTGTAACTAAACGAGGCCGTGGTAGGACTAGAGCTGATACCGCCGTAAAACGTGGTCGGCCTTGGCCTGCAGCAGGTCCCACACGTCCATGACGTGTCGCATCTCCGTCATGGCACCTCCGACAGCGAGGCGGATCACGAACTTGCCGTCCACCACGAAGTGCGTCATGAACGCCCGCCCGCTGGCGTTCACCGCCGCGAGGAGCTCCCGGTTCAACTCGTCCACCATGCCGTCCCCAGCGAACCTCGCCCGGAGGCGGAAACATACCAGCGAGAACTTCCTCGGCACCACGACCTCGAAGCGTTCGTCCGCCGCCACCGCCCGCTCGAACCACTTGGCTGCGGCGCCGTGCCGGCGGATGTGCGCGCGCAGGCCGACGGCGCCGTAGCGCCGCAGCACCACCCAGAGCTTGATGGCGCGGAACCGCCGCGACAGGGAGATCTGCCAGTCCTTGTAGTCTATGGCGGCCGGCTTCCCCGTGCCGCCGTCCGTGCCGACGTTCTTGAGGTACTCCGGGTTGGTGGACAGCGCGGCGGTCAGGGAACCCGGGCTTGCCACCCACAGACAGCAGCAGTCCGCGTTGGTGAGGAACCACTTGTGCGGGTTCATGCTCACCGAGTCGGCGAGCTCGGCGCCGTCGAGGTAGCCCTGGAACTCCGGGCAGATGGCCGCGCTGCCGGCGTACGCCGCGTCCACGTGCAGCCACATGCCGTGCCGCCGCGCCTCCTCTCCGAGCTCGCGCACGGGGTCGACCGCGCCCAGCCCCGTCGTGCCCACCGTGGCGCACAGGTACAGCGGCACCAGGCCGCGGGCGACGTCGCGCTCGACCGCGGCGCGGACGGCGTCGGCGGTCAGCCCGTACCCGGAGGCTGACGTCGTCGGGATGACGCGGAAGTTGGACGGCGGGATGCCCACCAGCCGCGCGCCCTTCTGGAAGGTGACGTGAGTCTGGTCGGAGGCGTAGACCACCAGCTTCGTGATGCCCTCGTGCCCGAGCCGGAGCAGCGCGCGGTCCCGCGCCGCGGCGAGCGTGCACACCACGGCCTCGCACGTGCTCCCCTGTAGCACGCCGCCGCCGCCGCCCGAGAAGAGCAGCCGCTGGGGCAGCCCCAGCAGCGCGCCCATCCAGTCCACCACCACGCTCTCGAGCTCCGCTGCCGCTGGCGACGCCGCCCACACGAACGGCACGACGTTGAGGCCGGCCGACAGCATCTCCCCCGCGAACCCGGCGGCGCTGGCGTTCATGGGGAAGTAGGCGAAGAAGCTGGGGCTCTGCCAGTGAGTGAGCCCCGGCAGGATGTCCCGCCGCACGTCCTCCAGCACGTCCTCCATCGGCTCGCCGTGCTCTGGCGCCGCCTCGGGGAGCAGCTTCCGTAGCCTACCTGGCTCGAGGTCGGCTGCCCTGACAGGGTACTTATCGACGTCGCGGTAGTACTCGGCGAGGAAGTCCACGACGGCGCGTGAATCACCGGCGAAGGCCTCGGGGTCCAGTGGCCGCAGTGACGCGTCGACTGGCAGGCTGCCCATCGCCGCTAAGTTCCTCCTACCTGCGGCGGCGTGCAGCTGCACAGATCAAAAGCTATATTTGGCTGCCTGTTTGGGCACGAGTTTTAATACAGTATATGCCTGCACCATGCAGTTTGGGGTTGTTTATATAGGGCGCGATTGCACATGTGATGATTTTGTTTCTATTTTTGCCCTGTGGCCAAGGCATGCAGGTCTAACCCACACCGCCTGTGGACAAGGCAGGTCTATTTCTGATATTGTGCTATACATCCTGCGGAAATGTAGTTAGCCTAACTATTTTTGCAATAAAGTTAGGCTAACTGTATGTCAATATTTGAAATACAGTTAGGCTAACCATTCGAAGTAAAGGACAAATTTTATTTCTATTTTAATCAACTTAATAAAAATATTCATTAACCCGTAGGCCAAAATGATTTTATAATACTTCGTATGTATTTGATATTTGTGAAAGTGATATAACCACATATTATATGAGCTCACGTATAACCACATATTATATGAGCTCACGTATGAGACACAAAAGTCGTAAGTATAGAAGAAACTCTCTACTATCTATAGAGGAAAAAATTTGGAATGAAATTTTAGCTTTTTAATATCAGATATAGAGACAGTTCATGTGCACGCATTGCACATGCAAGTATATCACTTTCTCTGTCCGGCTATTCCACATTTTCTATTTTTTCACTCAGAATGATTTTTCTTTTTTAATTCTTTTTTGTCTGCACGTCTAAGCTGATTTTTAATTCCACATTTTTAATTCCTTTTTTTACCCACGATGATGGATACGAAGGCTGCCTCGCCGCTATTCCTAGCTACCGTACCTCCGGCAACGGGAGGACGAGCACTGCGAATCACATAAACTACATATTGTGCTGTGTCTTTGGGCTCCAGTTGTAATATGGCTGCACCTAGCAGTTTGCCGTTGTTTATATAGGGCGATTGTGTGCACATGTGTTTTTTAAAAGAAAGCTTATTCTTGGTCCGTGTGGCCAAGGCATGCAAGCCACCAGCAAATAGAAATGTTTGAAAAAAAAAGGATTAAGTCCACTTTTAGCCCCTCAACTATTGGTCGAGTCTAATTTTAACCCTCAATTGCAAAACCGTCTAGGACAGGTGCTTGAACTTTGAAAACCGGACACATTTGGCCCCTCGGCTGGTCTGAAGTGGTTTGTGCTCGCGTGGCAGTGGTTTTGACCCGCCACGCGGGCGTTGACAGGCCACGTAGTGGCTCCCATGAGCACGGACGCCGCCGCCGCCGCCATGGTGCTCGCCTGCTCGGGTGGTCGACGACGACGACGACATGGGGGGCTACAGCGATGGCCAGCGGCATGCCAGCGGCGAGCTCTGGGCGGGGCCGGGGCTAATATAGCTGGCCTGCGCTCGACGCGGTGCCGTGCGGCGTGGCGGCCGCCTTTACGTGGGCGCGCGGCGAGTGGTGGCGGCGACGTGGCCGTTGCCCGGCGCAGGAGGAGTTCGTTCGCGCTGTAGCAGGCGAAGGTTTGGTATCTCTCCTGCGCACGCTCATTCGTACGAGTACGACGCAGAAGGCATCGGTGCCGGCCGGCGGAGGAAGCTTTGGGCATCGGTTACTTTAATGAAATGGAAGCAAGGGAGCACGCTGTGCTTAGGCAATGGAGGGAGCTGGTCTGCAGTGGCGCGCGCGCCATGGACCCCGAGCCATTTGTGCGGCTCTCAGTCGGGCAGCTCGGTCTGAATCTCCACGGCGGGAACGGTAGCAAGGCGGCCGCCCGGCTGTGCGACTGCGAGATCCGGCTGGGCGGGTTCCCGGTGCAGACCGCTCCGGTGCCACTGGTCCACTCCTCGGCGTTCAACCTGGACCCGTTCACCAACGCGGCGGTCTTCTCCCTTGACGAGTCCAACCTCAGGGCGCTGGCGGCGCCGGGGTGCTTCGGGGCGCCGCGGACGTCGTGCCTCGAGGTCGCGGTGTACTACCTGGCCCGCTTCAGATCCTCCTCTTGCTACGGCGTCGTCGCCGCTGCCTGCTGTAGGAAGCGGCTGGTCGGCGTCTTCCGGGTGGAGCTCGCGTCGTCGTCGGAGTGGCGGGACGGCAAGCCCGTGCTGCTGCACCATGGGTGGGCGGCATCGGCAAGGGGGAGCTCCACCTCAGGGTGAAGCTGGAGGCTGACCCCCGCTACGTCTTCTAGTTCGACGACGAGATCGCGCTCAACCCGCAGGTGGTCCAGCTCCATGGCAGCATCCGGCAGCCCGTGTTCAGCTGCAAGTTCATCCGCGACTGGCGGTGAGGAATCTCGCTCGTGATCAGTGACATTTTTCGTGCATGCATGCATCGAGTTCGTTCATCTGAATGAATGCTTGGGTCTGCACGGAGCAGCAGGCCGTCGCAGAGTGACCCGCTGGGCGGCGGCGGGCAGTACTGGTCGAGCTCCAGCAGCGAGGAGAAGGACATGGAGATGGTGAGGCGGGAGAGGAAGGGCTGGAAGGTGGTGATCCACGACCTGTCCGGCTCGGCAGTGGCGGCGGCGTTCATGGCCACCCCCTGTTCGTGCCGGCGCCGGGCGGGGACACAGTGGCGCGGTCCAACCCGGCGCCTGGCTCATCGTGCGCGCCGACACCACGGGGTCCTCGGACAGCTGGCAGCCGTGGGGCCGGCTGGAGATGTGGCGCGACGTGGCGGCGGCGGGGGCCCGCGGCGGCGGCAAGGACACGGTGCGCCTGCGGCTGCACCTGCTCCCGGACCGCCACGACGACTGCGTGCTCGTGTCGGAGGCACCCCTCAGCAGCGACAAGGGCGGGGAGTTCTTCATCGACATGGACAGGCAGGGGCGCCCTCCGCCACGGCGGCGGAGCACTGCGCTGGCCAGCCTGGGCGCCGCGTGCGCCGCCAGCGGAGAGGCTTCGTCATGAGCTGCAGGGTGGAGGGGGGGCGAGGAGCAGCAGGCCGTTCGTGCAGTTCGCCATGCGCCACGTCACATGCATGGAGGACGCCGCCATGTTCGTCGTGCTCGCCGCCGCCGTCGACCATGTTCGTCACGTGCATGGAGGACGCCGCCATGCGCCACGTCACGTGCATGGAGGACACTGTGGCATCCTACGTGGCCCGTCAACGCCCGCGTGGTGGGTCAAAACCGCTGCCACGCGAGCACAAACCGCTTCAGACCAGCCAAGGGGCCAAACGTGTCCGGTTTTCAAAGTTCAAGCACCTGTCCTAGACGGTTTTGCAATTGAGGGTTAAAATTAGACTCGACCAATAGTTGAGGGGCTAAAAGGGGACTTAATCCAAAAAAAAAAGATGAACCAAATACAAGCCACCAATGTTTAAAGTCTATTAATAAATACCCATACGTGGTAAAAATATCCAAGGTGGCTTCTATTTGCTGGTGTCCATGTGTATAACCTGCACGCATAAAAGTATGGCATTCCATAGTAGAAATGTTTGAAAAAAAACATGAAGCAAATACAAGCCACCAATGTTTTAAAATGAGTAAAATGCATGGTTAGTCCATTAACTTGTAAGGCAATATCGGTTTGGTCCATCAGGTTTGAAACTGCATTTTTTGGTCCAAAACCTTGATTTGTGCTACACAAATAGTCCAGATCACGTATTCACTTGAATCCTGCCTACGTGGACAACCCACCATGGCAGCCATGCTGGCCAGGCACGCGCGTGCGGCGCAGGTGAGCTCCCCAGGCCGTGGTACATTTTGCGAAAGAGCCCCCGAAATGATCTCCCCCTCATTCCCCAGTCCTCCCTCTGTCTCTCGCTCTCGTGTCCGCGAACGGCAAGGGGCGGGCGGGGGCAATCTCGGCTCGTCGGGCGACGGAGTGACTGAGGGGCCCGCTACTGGAGTAGGGGCGAAAGCAGGACAGGGAGGACGCGCTGGTTCCCGGCGCGGCGAACCTCGGCGATGGTGGCCACCTTGCGGCCGCTGAGTCAGCGGCCGCCTCGCTATGGTGAGTGAGCTAAAAAATGTACCCTTCTTGGATTAGGATGGTAGTTAATTGGTTGACCGTAGTGCTTGTAGCTCAATCTGGATTTTTATCATGGTTATTGTTCAGTGGTGTTGTTAGGGTTTGGATGTAGAGTTTTGTTAGGGTTACATAATATCTATTTGATTGTTATGGTAGTCATGTTGCTTTGTTGCGAGGCATGCAGGGAATGATGATGAAGAGTTCACAGTTGAGTTGCATCTTGGTGGGTTTTTTGTTGGTCAAGGTTTGAACAGAGCTTATTTAGATGGCAAGGTCTGTCATTTTGACCACTGTGAGGTGGATACTTGGTCCCTTGATTCGATTCATGACTGCTGTTGAAGCTGCACTACCCTAAGAATAGACTCCTGAAGGTGTATTGGTTGTTACCAGGCAAGGATCTTTCAAATGGACTTAGGATTGTTAGTTCGCATAATGATATCATTGTAATGCAATCTCTGGTTCATAAGGTGAAGAACTTTGTACTGTACATGGATCATGAAGACACCATTTTAGGGCTTAATTGGGAGGACATTGTTGCTAATCCATTGGCATCCTTGCCAAAGGTATTTAGCCCTCACAAAGTGCATAATGCAGGAAAGATGGAAGATGAGAAGCTACCAGACTTTTACAGTGATTTAAAGAGAGCTCATGAAGAGGAGGATCCATATGTTGGTGATGAGGACAGTGCAGATGAAGACGAGACCCTGATTTTGTGGATTCGGACTATGAGGTAGATGCTGAGGATAATGATCTGTTTAGTGACATTGTTGATGAGGGAGTCATAGAGGATGGTGTGAGTACAAGCAACTTGTTCAGGAAACAAAAGAAGAAGGTTGACAGGTACACAGATGGTGATGCAGATGCTTCAACTGATGAAGGAGAGGAGCTGAAATTACCTGAGTCGGATCCAGAAGGTGAAGTTAGGACAAGGTTTCAGTCCTTCAGGGAATCTGACCTTAGCAATCCAAGATTCAAGGTGGGCATGTTATTCGACTCTGTGGTGGATGTGAAGAGGGCTATAACTAAGTACAGTGTGAAAGAGAGGGTTGACATCAAGTATCTTAGGAATTCATAGACAAGGTTTCATGCTGTGTGTGACAAGGACTGCACATGGGAGCTGTATGCTTCAGTTGATGCTAGGTCTCCTAGAATGACCATCAAGAGATACTGTGGTACTCATAATTACCAAAGGAAGTGGGGTGTGCAGAGGTGTACTTCTAGGTGATTAGCAGATAAATACCTAGTCATTTAGAGCAGATCAAAAGATGTCTTTAGCCAACTTCGGGATAGTTCGAAAGAATGGAACTTGACTCCATCAAGGACTAAGCTTGGTAGAGCCGTAAGGTTACACTACTACTACGTAAAATCTTTTGCGAGACACTTTATTTTAGACCCGGAGGCGGGCAACTTTTTTAACCGCCTCGGTTAATGGCCTCGATTAACCGAGGCGGTCATTTTTATTAACCGAGGCGGTCACAATCAACCGCCTCGTAAAATATATTTAACGGAGGCGGGCCTTATAAGTAGTCCGCCTCCAAAAATCAATCCATTTTCGGAGGCGGGCCTATTAAAATGACCCGCCTCGGTTAAAAAGGCCGAGCCCATTACTGCTGGGGAAGCCCATATGAGCCCGTTATCCGCCTGGCAGTATATATGCGATGCAAACCCTAACCCCACTCTCCATTCCCTTCTCCCGGCCGCACCCTCTCCTTCCCCTCTCGGCCCCCGTCCCCTCCCTTCCCTTTTCAGCCCGTCCCCTCCCGGCGACATCCCCTCCCCTCCGGTCCCCTCCCTCACCTACCAGTCCCTCCCTTCCCGGCGTGGTGCGGAGGAGGCGAAGCGGCGCGACAGCGTGGATCCGGCGGGCAGGCCTACCTCTGGCAGCGGGCGGCGCGGCACGGAGGAAGAGGAGCAAGCACGGCTTTGGTGTGGCGGGAGGCGAGAAGGCGCGGCAGTGCGGGAGCTACCGACGGGCCGTGCGTGGGCGGCCACGGCCCCTCCTCCTCTCCCGGTGGCGTGTGGGGCGGCCACGGCCACGGTCGGGCGCGGGGCGACCACGGACCCTCCTCTCCCCGGGCGGGGCTGCGTGGGCGCCACGGCCCCCTCCTCCTCGGCGGGCGGCCGCCCGGGCCCCCCCCCCCTCTCCCGGGCGCGGCGGCGTAGGGGGGCACCTCGTGGGGTGGCCATGGCCACGACCAAGCAAATAAGTGGCGCGGCGAGGTGGCTGGCTGCTCTTCCTCTTCCGCCTCCAGCGCGGTGGCTTTTCAGATCCGGCGTGTGCGGCCCGATCCGTGGCGTGCGGCCAGATCCAAGCGGTCGAGGTGGATCGGACGGCGGGCGGCTAGATCCAGGCGGTCCGGCACCGGTGGCGGCGGCGGCGGCGACGACCCGTGGATGGGCTTGCCGGGCCCGTGGATGGGCTCGGCGGGCCTGTCCATGGATTTTTCCTTTTTTTGATTTTTTATTTTGATTTACCGAGGCGGACAGGGTAACCACCTCAGTTAGTGCTGTGATTAACCGTGACCTATTGTCTGAGGCGGTTGTAAAAACCGCCTCGGTTAATGCGCTTTGCCCGCCTCGGTTAAAAATACTGTAGTAGTGTTAGCAATGAAGAAGGTGTTGGGAGATGAAGTTGAGTAGTTCTCCAAGCTATGGGACTATGCACATGAGGTCAGAAAGAGCAATCCTGGCAGTACCATGTTCATCAACTTAGATAACAATCTGTTTAGCAGTCTTTACATGTGCTTGGATGCTTGTAAGAGGGGCTTCATGGCAGCATGTAGACCAATCATTTGCTTGGATGGGTGCCACATAAAGACCAAGTATGGAGGTATACTGCTTGTTGCTTTTGGCATATATCCTAATGATTGCATCTTTCCAATTGCTTGGGCCATAGTTGAAGTGGAGTCACTGGCCACATAGAAGTGGTTCCTTGAGACCTTGAAGCAGGATCTGGGAATTGAAAATACATATCCCTAGACAATCATGATAGATAAGCAGAAGGTATGTTCCTGATTACTTAGTACTCTTTCTATACCAATTGATGACTTAAATAGATGTATTTTAATGTGTTGTAATGGTTGGCACTGTAGGGATTGATACCAGCAGTGCAACAAGTGTTCCCAGAGGCAAAGCATAGGTTCTGTGTGAGGCATCTCTACTCTAATTTCCAGCAACATTTCAAAGGTGAGAACCTCAAGAACTTGCTGTGGAGTTGTGCTAGGTCTAGTTCAGTTGTCTAGTGGAACAAGAATATGGATAAGATGAGGGCTGTAGATCAGAAGGCACATGCTTGGCTTGAGAAGATGCCACCACAGACTTAGGTTAGGGCCTTCTTTAGTACCTTCCCTAAATGTGACATATTATTGAACAATGCTTGTGAAGTGTTCAACAATTATATTCTAGAAGCTAGAGAGATGTCTATTCTAAGTATGTTGGAGGTCATCAAGTGCAAGCTCATGACAAGGTTTTACAACAAGGAGAAATGGGTTGGAAAGGACTGGCTAGGGTCCATATGCCCTAAAATTAGAAATAAACTGTAGAAGAACTTGGAATGGGCAAACACTTGTTTTGCTTTGCCATTAGGACAGGGCATATTTTAGGTGCAGGATAGGGATTACTGCTTCATTGTTGACCTAGGTGCTAGGAAATGTGACTGTAGGAGGTGGGACTTGATAGGGATTCCATGCTCTCATGCTATTTCTTGTCTTAGGCATGAAAGAATACCAGCAGAGTCAGTCCTACTAGAGTGCTACTCAACTGCCACCTACCTCATTGCTTATGGTCAAAACATTTGTCCATGTAAGGACTCTGTGGAATGGATCAAAATTGATGCAATAGAGATTCAGCCTCCACTATATGAAAAGAAGGTTGGCAAACCTCCAAAGTCTAGAAGGAAGCAACCTATCGAAATAGAAGGGCCTAATGGACCAAGACTGTCCAAACATGGTATTATAATGATATGATCATATTGTGGAGGGACTGGACACAACAAGAGAGGTTGTGCACTGAGAAAGGCCGGAACCATCCCAAATATGCCACCCAACACTGCTGCTGCTGCATCCAATGTAGAGGATGTAGATGGCCCATCAAATATGGAGTATGAGGAACCTACACATGCACAGGTAATTGCATCTCACACCTGGATGTTGCTGCCCTATGAAAATGTACTCTATACTAATTGCACACCTATTTTGTAGACTACAATGTTCTATGACACTTCAGAGGCTCCACCACTAAGCCAGTTGACTCAAACTAGGTATCTCAGATGCAAGCTGAGGTAATTTGGATCCTAATTTGCCATTCAAGCACACACTTTGCATGCATCCTTACCATTTACCAATGCAGGCAACTAGTACCAGAGATGTGGAACTGGGGCCTCTACCTGACTCCACCTTCATTTCCTTCAACCAGCCAGCAGCAAGGCCAGTACCACCTATAACTGCAACCAGAGTTCATAGGAAGAGTGTAGAAGCCTAGGCAGCAGCTGATGAACAAGGTAAGAAGAAGGCAGCAAGCACAAAGAAGATAGGAGCAGTGAAGAAGAAGGCTTGAACAGCAATGCAACAAGTCAGAACCTCAAGTGTTTTGCTTTGTAATAGGCTAGTGCAGCAGCAAAAACACATGGAACCTGTTTATATTTTGTGCAGTAGGAGCAACAAAAACTGTGATGTTGCTCTATTCTTTTTTAAAGCTCCCTCCTTTTATGTTGTGGAGGTGATATGCTAGGAGCTTAGAGATTCATTAGTACAAAACTCAAAGTACCACTAAATGTCTCACCCTTTTGTATAGAAATGAGCATGCCATAGCTTAGGGATCGAAGCCAAATGGTCCTATGACCAAAACACTGACTTTGGATATGTTATCTTTTGGATGCTGCTAAAAGCAACCAATAAGGTTTCACAATTACATGTGTTTGCTTAAACTGTCTGCATGTACTCATTTCATTACTGTCATCTTGTTAACATATGCACTGTCAAAATTACTTGCTGCTCATCTGCCATCCTATTTTCATCCAACAAGTTCACAACAAGGGTTCCAAATTACTTGTTGCTCATTACATAACTAACATGAAAACATTAATAGAGTGGCAAAAGAGTACTTGCTAATACATGAATTCTTCTGACTACTTCAGGAACATTACAAACACCATTACAACTAGCACAAACAGAATTGACAGTGACAACAGAATCTGAACTTTCATAAGCTTAATTAGCTCACTGGCTACTACTACAAGTGCACTGCCATCATTGGACTGATCAGGTTCAACCACTACACTACAGGCAGGTTCCTTCATCTTCATCTGCTTGAGGAACTCTGAAACCAGCTCTACAGCTTCTTGGCCCAAACCTGGGGACTGCAGAACCTTTAGGTAAGCCTCCTCCCACCTAAAGAATGGGCAGCCTTCTCCATTGCTCTGCAGCACAACCCAACCGATTCAATTGGCACCCTAGACCCTAAAAACAAAGAGAATAGATGCAAAGAACAACAAACCCTACCTGGTGTGCCGGGCAATAGTAAAAGACCTCCCTTTTACTCCAGGGTTGCTTTGAAACCCGCCTCACCACCTTCAATCGACCGCAATCTTTGCAAGTGATCAAGAGAAGGGGACCTAACCTACCATTGCCTGCTGCCAAAGCCGTGGATCCGCTTCCATAGCCACCAAATTGGCCGCCGCCCGAGCCAAGTAGACCGCGTGGATCCATGGCACCAGCGCATCCTCCTCTGTCCTCACTCGCCCTACTCCAGCATGGGCCTGCAGTCACTCTGTCGCCGACGAGCCGAGATTGCCCCCGCTGCCGCCGCCGTTTGCCAGACACGAGAGCGAGAGAGACAGAGGGAGGACTGGGGAATAAGGGGGAATTATTGGGGGGCTCTTTCGCATAATGTACCGTGGCCTGAGGAGCTCACGTGCGCCGCACGCGCGTGCCTGTCCAATGTGGTTGCCACGGTGGGATGTCCATGTTGGCAGGATTCAAGTGAATACGTGATCTGGACTATTTGTGTACCACAAATCAAGGTTTTGGACCAAAAAATACACTTTCAAACCTGATGGACCAAACTGACCTTGCCTTACAATTTAATGGACTAACCATGCATTTTACTCTTTTAAAATATATTAATAAACACCTCTAGGTCTTGTTTGGTTGTATAGAAATATGCACCCAAACACTAATCCACGTGGTTTGAGAGGTTTTTCTTCAAACCATGTAGACTGGCGTATATTTTTATGTAGCCAAACAAACCCCTTACGTTGTATCTTGAAGGTGGATTGTATTTGTTGGTACGGTGAACAAGAATTTAGTTTAAATGATCGCCATATATTTACACTAAATTTGTGTTTAATGTATATGGCACTCCATATAAACTGCATGTGTATAAGTATGTCTAATTTTTCTGTAGGACATAAAATTATAAAATTATTATTCACCTTAGCTTATTGCAGGGTCATTTAAACAACTTTTGACAAGATCTGTCAATCACTATCAAACTATCCGCTACTATACAAAGGATTCCATAATGGTTTCTAGAAAACCTAATTTTCTAGAAAACCTAAAAACACAAAAAAATAATCTCTTAGTGGATTGAAACCTGAAATCTACCGCTTAGCTATATAATGTTCTACCACTAAACCACACACTTATTTGTAACTATATATCGGATGTTGTCTTTTTTTATCAACATTTTTTGAACTTGTATTGAATATATTGGATGTGTCTAGTTATTTGTCGACAAATTTTATATAGTCAAATTTGTCAGATTTTATAGTACATACAATGTTCAAATAGTGTACATGTGATGTTTTATGATGAATTTTGTAATGTTCACATGGTATGCAAGTGATGTTATGAAATCTGATAGATTTAGTAAGAAAATTTTTCACTCAAATAATTAGCACGTAATATACATGCGATGTATACAAGTGATGTTCGATGAAATCCTATAGATTTAGTACCAAAGAATTTGTTGACAAAGAATTAGCAAAAGTCTCGACAACTTTGGTTACTAAATGAACTCAAATGAAAAAACTTTAACTACAAAGTCTTAAACTCTGTCAAGCAACACAAATTTTGAACGATCCTATCAAGCACCATAAAATTCATATAGGACATTTCTCTGTCCAAGATCATTCAAAAATTCAAAATTTTATATCTCAACGTATGTGAACCTAAAACAAATATTTGCATTGAGACCCTAAAAAATTTAAATAACAAAAAATTTATCAACAACAAATATGTAGATCTGGTCGGACACCATAACTTTGGTGTTAACTATATGAACATTCAAGATTGTTTGGAAATTCTAAATGTTGAATTATAAAATCTATGAATTAAAACACATATTTGGGAGTCCAAACAACTTTAAATAAAAAATAAAGTTATAGATTGTATTGAGAACTATAGCTTTGGTACATACCATGTAAAAATAGATGAGATTGATTAAACATTCACATTTTAAATTTCAAAATCTATGAACTTAAAACAATATATTTTAGACTTTAAACAGTTCAAATAAAAAACTTATCAACTACAAATATTTGTGGATCGCTTTGAGACCAACAGCTCTAATATGAAGTTTATCTTAATCTAAATTTAAATAGAAATAATGAATCAATTTTTATGTGACTTTTTATAGAGACGAACATCATAAGATGTATATCTATAAAATTTAATATTTTATAGAAATACTTAGAATGGATGATGTCTTTCGTTGTTGTGGTACTTAACCTTTCGAACTGGCTCGGACGAAGAAGTTACACAAAATGTATAGATAAAATCTAAAACTTTTATAGTTGATAAATTGTTTATTTGATATTTTTTTTATATGTACATATATTAATATAATTCCAGTTGTTGTGGTACTTATTATAGCCAGCTCCTTTCGAACTGGTCGGACGAAGACAAAGCTTACACAAAATGTATAGATAAAAAGATCTAAAACTTTTATAGTTGATAAATTGTTTATTTGATATTTTTTTTTATATGTACATATATTCAATATAATTCTAAATATTGGGTTTGAAATGGGTTGACAACATGGAATGGATAAACACAACATGGAAGTTGTACTATACCCAATGACATCTATAACTTCGTAGTTAATAACTATTTCATTTGAAATATTTTAGAGTGACAAATATATGATATATGATTTATAAACATGTAGTTAAAATAATAGTAAGTTAAATAGTAATAAGTATTGTCAACTGTCATAATGGTATGATCTAGTTGCACATATACTATATATCAACCTAGGTGAGGAATCAGACAAATTTGTTTGGCAGCTCCATAAAAATGGATCCTTTTCAGTTCAATCAATGTACAATCACCATTTTAATAATGGGGTTAAGGTTACACAATAGGTTTAGCGAACAAACTGTGAAAGACCAAACATGGCAACCAGAGGGGGTGAATGAGAGCCTCAAATTTCTTTCGAAACTCCAAACGCAACCACACAAGCGAGCGGTAAGATCATGACCTAACAGGTAGGTAGATACCCTTGGAGATGTCCAAGAGGTACGGTGGATCAACGGAGGAAGATCAGAAACGAGCACTCGACAAAACTTCAAAAGTGATGCACTCAAGTCCTATAGAGAGGGAGAGAGTGGACAATTCAAAATACTCAATCCAACTTGTGGCAAGAGTATTTAGGAATGAGAACGTGATGCTAGGAACCCAACGCAGCAAGCGGAACTCGAATCGGAGCACAAATGGGACTCGGAGCAAACGCAGGACTGCGCAGACCAACCTTGCGAGAAATTCCACAAACCATACCACATGTGTCCAAAAATTATAAAAATTTATACAGATATAGTAGACACCATAAGGAAGCTCTCCACAAAATTTGAGATCAAACTTCCGTGGGTTCAATACCCAACATGTCTGGTATGTGTATCGGACAGGTCTGGTATTTTCTGCACAAAGCAACTTTGGGAGAAAAATAAAAAACCTATCCAAATGGTATCTAAAAATTATGAAATTCTAACCCTAGAAACTAGACACCCAGAGGAAGGTTTCCACAAAATTTCAGCTCAAAACCCCAAAGTTAAGTATACCAGACATGTCTGGTATTCACACCGGACATGTCCGGTATGTACGAGCAAAAGCCTGGAAAATTCGATTTCAAAGTCAAAACTCGACCAAATCAAGTCGGACCACCTAAAATTTTGCAGAGGGGTTCACAAGGTAGTTCTAAGGCTACTCCATTAAGATCACAACCCCAAACTCACTACAACTTCGGAAATCGACAAAATTTGGCTCAAGAGCAAGTTTTCCCTGAAAACTTGATTCAACCCAATCTGTGGATTCATGAGGAATTGGATGAAATCCTTCACTAGAAAGGATGAACCTACGATCAAGATCAAGTAGAAACAAGTAGTTCGCAAAGATATGGATCATAGCTCGATAAATTCCTAAGAACGCAGGGGAAGAGGGGAAAATGAAGAACGCGAAGAACAAAACGCGAATTGACACAACCGATTTAGAAATCAAATCCCGGAGGACACGAGGAGGTAAGGGCCTCCATTCCCACAAACATCTTCGGTTCTTACACTAGTAGAATCACCCAGCGGACGGAAGGGAAAACCTAGAAGGAAAAATTGTAAATGGAAGAGGTGAGGGAGATGGAGCTCCCTCCACCTTACTTATCGATCGGGCTTAGTTTATTTTCCAGTTTTGCCCCTGATACAACTCTGAGCAAACCGTCTAGCCCTAGGGACATTGCGGTCCAACTCGACCCGACTCAATGTAGTCTTTGATCCGATGGCCACTACGCCTTTTCACCGATAGCTTCACCTCGACGCGACCTCCCCGATGCCCCCACGTGCCATCCATCCGTCTCGGGACCTCCGCTAGGGTTTTGAGGCTCAACCTAAAAACCGCCACCAATGGTTTTGAGGCTTAAAGCACGAAACCCACCTCCATTGATTTTGAGGCCCAAACCAACAAACCGGCCCATGTCCTTGTAGCTGTCGAAGTCCCAAGTGCTAGCCACCACGATCCCGCCCGACGATTTCGGGTTCCTCGGTCCAAGCCTCGTGTCCACCCTTTCACCGCTCCCAGTCCATTCGGCGTGGCACACCTTATTTGACCTTCATCTCACTGTCGACCATCGCCTCTCGAGCTCAACACCTGCAGAACACAAGCCAAGAGATATGTTGTACACGTAGCTTATGCTACTGTCAGTGAAACCCTATTTAGGATGCTAGCGGTTGAATCAATCACTCATCATCAAAACTGAATCACAAGGGTACTTGTCAACCTTGTGTTCACAATATCTCCCTTGATGAGTGTATTGTTCAACACCAACACACTATATTTGAGAAAAAGAAATAGAAAAAGAAGAAGAAAAGAAGAAAGCTCACCAAATGACCAAAAGCCAAAAAAAAGCCAAATAGGGTCATTTGAAGCAAGCAAGACTTGGTCCCCAAGGACATGGGCAACGGCTCGACGCAACTAAGCAAAGCATGGCTAGCCCTCAAGAAGAGGCAGAAAGGTAGGCTCAAGACCACTAGCCAAGCAAGAAGCATTCAAAAACGCTAGATCCTCTAGAAACAGACAAAGGCTCAACACATTTAGGTAGCCCTCAAGAAGAGGCAAAAAGTGGGCTCAACACCGCTAGCCAAGTAAGAAGCACTTCAAAAATGCTAGATCTTCTAGAAAGAGGTAAAGGCTCAACACATCTAGCAAGAAGCAATACAAAATAACTCCCCCTAAATAAATAAATACATGAATGCACATAATCTTTTTCCCTTCAACCCTTTTGAGAACTAGTCTCTCTCTCTTTGAGAAGACAACCTTTCAAACATGACAAGTGACTCCCCTTGTCAAGTGTAGCAAATTATGTAATCTCTCTCCTTATTTCATAGAAACTTGTGTGTGTTAAATTTTTTCCCCTTGTTGAATAATGCACACAACAAGTCCAAAATACAATGAAATGCACATGGATGCAGAAGCTTCAAGTATAGGGCAACCACAATGAAAAGATGCTCTAGTCGGTAAGACGAGTGAGTATAGCAACCATGCATAAGTGCTAGCAAATGCTCAAACTGATTAAAAGATAGAAATATGAAGTGTAAGTAGTTTTGAGCAATTTTTAAGCATGTCAAAGAGGAGTTCACCACAAAAGATAGCACTTTAGCAGATGTAAGCTGGAAATCAACCTAGTGCTAACGAGTATAGACAAGGTGAATTAACCCACGCAAAAGTCACACATCATATCAAAGACGAACCTAAAACTTGTGTTCGATCAAAGTTTATTTTATCAGAGTTTGCAGCTTATCACAAGAATTAGTCAAAAACATGTGTGTACGAGAGGTTATCCATATTGTCAAGCCTAACTTTTCAACCAAGGAGAGCCTATGTCAAAGGACAATTAGGAGCTCAAAGCAATGGTTTCGGTCATCCACTACAAGGCTCAAGTTCATCCAAATATGCAATTAGAAGCAGTCTTGATATCTTGATGTGGGACAATATGGATCCGTCTCGATCTTTTCATCGCACTTAGCTTAGTTGTCAAATTTTAGCAAAAGAGAAGTGTCTAAGCAAGTGAATGACTCAAAGGATGAGACATAGCTACCTAGCATACACAAGACAGCATAAAGGGATCTCAACATCCTACACATGCTAGGTACCATTTCAAGCGATGAACATTTTAGATTTTAGGAAGTTTTATCAAGTTCATAGTTGTAAAATAAGCTTAGCTCATAACCTGTATCAAGTGATCAATAAGAGATTAAGTTGACAAGCAGCACAAACTACTCACATGGCATACTAACAAGAGCATAGTTTCATTCTAAGTGCTATAGACATGAATATCAAAATGCAATATCATACATAATATAATGCTATGCAATATGATACAAAGACAAACCAAAATCTTGACTATAAAAGAAATAAAAAACTAGTATACAAGATCTAAAGCTTCCATCCTCTAAAAATGGAAGCAAACACCCAACTCCCCACGCGAGCGAGCAAACGTGGCTTGATCTAGGTGTTTTGTGAGAATGTCTACAAGTTGGTTTTGGGTGACTACATGTTGCAAGTCGATGTCACCTTTCTCATAGTGATCACGAAGAAAGTGAAAGCATACATTGATATGCTTGGTTTTGGAGTGGAGAATGGGGTTCTTTGCAATACTTATGGCACTCGTGCTATCACAAAGCAAAAAAACTCTAGAAAACTCCAAACCAAAGTCTCTCAAGGTGGAAATCATCCATAAGAGCTAGGAGCAGCAAGCAGTAGTGGCAACGTACTCGGCTTCTGTTGTGGATTGGGCAACACTACTTTGCTTGCGAGAAGACCAAGAGACAAGCGAGGACCCCAAAAACTAACAAGTACCAGAACTTGACTTTCGATCCAAGCGACAACCCACAAAATCAGCATTCAAATAACCGCACAAAGATAGAGTCGAAGAAAGAAATACCAAAGGCCAAATTCAGGAGTGAAACGAAGGTACCTCATGATCCTCTTGATAGCTTGCTTGTGAAAAGTGTGTGGGGATGCCTAAAAACAAGCACACAGACACACTACGAAGTGTATGTCTGGCCTCATCGCGGTCAAGTACAGAAGTGAGCCGATCATGCTCCTATACTCCTTGTGGTCCACGGGCTCACCATCCTCATCAGCATCCATCATGATCTTCGTTGCCATGGGCGTTGAAAGAGGCTTGGCCTCACCTATGTCGATGTCCTTCGTGTACTTGCCTTGATGCACGAATGTCCCATCATGGGTCTGCTTTGCAGCCCGAGGAAGAAGCTGAGCTCTCTCATCAAGCTCATCTCAAATTCCCTGCTCATTGTTTTTGCAAACTTCGCAACCAAAGCGTGAGAAGAACCACCAAAAATAATATCATCCACGTATATCTGAACAAAAAGAGTATCATTACCTTGCTTGAGGAGAGAAATAGTTTTGTCCACCAAACCCATTTTAAAACCCTTTTTGAGCAAAAATGATTTCAAATGCTCATATACCACGCTCTAGGGGCTTGTTTCAAACCATACAAAGCTTTATGGAGTTTAAACACATGGTTTGGAAGGTTCTTGAAACCTGGGGGTCGCCTCAAGTAGACCTCCTCTACTATATACCCATTTAGAAAAGCACTCTTAATATCCATCTGAAAAAGCTTAAAACTCTTTGAAGTGGCAAAGGCTCAAAGGATTCTAATGGCTTCTAAGCGGGCTACAGGAGCAAAAGCCTCTTCATATTCTATACCCTCTTTTTGGCAATACCCCTAGACTACTAACCTAGATTTGTTTCTAACTACCACCCCATCCTTACTCTATTTGTTTTTGAAAACCTGCTTGGTTCCTGCGGGATGGCAATCTTGTGGAGGTGGTACTAAGACCCAAACTTAATTTCTTTCAAAATTTTCCAACTCCTCATGCATGGCATTAACCCAATCAGGATTAGATAGAGCATGTCCAACATCTCAAGACTCAAAAGATGAACAAATGCAGAATGAGCAAAGTGAGAGATATGATAACACTTGGACCACGTGACTCGCTAGTCAATACCATCAATCATCGTTTGAGGAGAGTGGTGACGCTGAATGAGGTGTGGTGCCTCTCTGGTAGAAGTCGCCTCCCCCTCGACAGCAGCTGGTGTCTCCTTAGGTGCAGCTAGTGCAGACTGAGGAAGCTGCTCGAACGGTCCCCAAGAAGTGGAAGTAGAGGGGTCTGGACCATGAGATGAAGTAGTCGTCGCAGGCTTGATAGGGGCAACCGGTGGAGTTGGCTCGGGATCACCCCAATCGGCATCGTCCTGCTCCTCCACAAAAATGCTTTCTCCAAGCTCTTCATCACCTGCACGCTCAAACACAGGGGTTGTACAAGGCATTTGGGTGTAAGCTTTTTCAAAAAACAATGGGGGTCTTTGGGTCCTTGAATACGATATATGGATCAACAAAACCAATCTCATTATTGTTTCTAAGTCTGAGGTCCCTCATCATGTCTTTGCATATAAATAGTGAGTGTGAGGATAATTACTTATACATATACATATGTTAGATTAAGATTATTAAAAGAAAGAATAACTTATAGACAGAAGCAACTGACGAAAGATTTGTCTAGAGGGTCGATGTGGTATAGCTGGTGTAACTTACTAAACTGAACATAAATAATATCATCGCCACAAAAGTAATGATGGTCTCTAATTTGGACACAAATATAGTCATCTGCTTTTCTACGACACGCCTTGATGTACCACTGGTTTACCAAGTACATTTCGTACCAAGTTCACTGAGGGCCACAGGGTTGTATAGACCCTTGCCATATACGTATTCCTTCTTCCAATGATCAACTTTTGGAACACTTTCAATTGCTGCATGGCTGAGCATTTAGGCCAAGCTTAGACCAGTTTCCATAAAAAATCATCAAGTTGTTCATAATTCACATCTCGAGGTATCTGTTCTAGCACGTTCATGTTTGAACTATATTCATTCTCAATAACTAGTGGGGAACTGATTGCTTTGATTGTTCTCTGAGCTGTGCGACACCCTTCCGTGCTCTTTTCTCTTTCTTCTTCTCTTCCACAATTGACTTGCTGGGAGTGCGGTCATAGTCTGATAGTGACAAATCCTTACGAGCATCACACATCTTTCTCTGGTGAGCATCTACCCTTTGCCTTAGAACTTCTAGGCGTAGTAAGAGGTATGGCTTCTCAAGGTTTCGCTTTGCTTCTCTTTCTGCCTTCATTTTTTTAAAGAAACTGTCCACATCCGACTTTACCGAACATCTAGTTCTGTATCAGTCTTCTCATAGGACAGCTTCTGAGGAATAATAGCTTGTTTTTTCTGAGGCTTTCTTCTTCGGCGGCGGTGGGGCTGACGCCTTCGTTGTGTGGCGGGCCTCTTCTTTAGTGGTGGTTCAACCGGTGTCGACGCTAGAGCCTAATGTGGAGGTGATGGGGCGGCTGGTGTTGGTGATCCCGGTGTGGAGGTGACATGGCGGCCAATGTCAGAGTGGGAGCCCGCTATGGAGGCAATTGGGAAGCAAGTGTCAGCGTTGGATCTTGGCATGAAGGCGATGGGGCAGCCAGTGTCGGCATTGGAGCCCAGTGTACGTGAAGGTGATGGGGCAACCGGTGTCGATGTTGGAGCCCGGTGTGGAAGTTGAGGGGATGCAGCCGTGTCATCCACTGCATCATCATCACCCGCAACACTGTTACCTACTGGTGACCACTGTGAAAACAACGAGGTATGAGTAAACCACTAATTAAGTCAATAAAAAGTTAGTGAATAAATTTTTCATTCACTTTCATCCACACCTAGGTTAGGTTGATGCGGAGGAGGTGGCAGTAGACTAGTAGGTGACGCCCCAGGAATAATGATATAGCTCTTGCGCTAACAAATGAATGTCTTCTCCGCTTCTCCTAAAGTCTTCTCCCCAACCACCTCCTTCAATCTCAAGCTACACATTGCTAAAACCTTTAACAACTCTATCCATTAAGACACTAGCATATCCAGATGGTATTATTGCCCCATGGCATCTTGGTGTCTTTGTAGGGTCGATAGGAGATACAACACCGATAGCCACCATGACTGTAGTAGTACCCTATGGAATGTGCATCTTACATGTTGTCAGAGGTTCAGTGATGTCATCCATGAGGAAGCACTGCCCCATGTCATCTTGAATCATTGGCACCTCCGTGGAAGCGCAACTGCTTTTCAACTGACTAAAAGGGCTAATGTTGACTCCTAGCTCTGATATAGTTTGCATTTGGATGGAACTTATTGCCATCTATACTTGCCTTTTGATTTTCTCGTTCATTCTTGCTTCAAGCACTTTTCTCATTGTATTGCTTCATGAGCTGCTTTGCGTTACTCAAGAACGATTTCCTCCAACCTGCGTATTTGCTCTGTCTGCTCGTCCTTGTTTCTCTGGTGGCTTCTATAGGTCTCTTTGCCTTTAGGGAAGGCATGCTCCCATGACACCTCCCCATAGCCTCTCGTTCGTCCATCATGTTCAGCACTCTCCAGGGCGTATGTGAGCTCATCCCTATCTCTGTTTGGCTCCCAGCTGCCACTTTCAACCAAGCCTCGGGCATAAGCCATTCTCTCTCTTGCTCTTTGGAGTTTTGTGCCATACACTGTCTTTCTTGTCTCTAGGTCTAGGGTTTCCGCATGACCGAAAAACCAATAGTTGTGCACTCAGGCTAGTTCATTTATTCTGGTTTGATCCCCTTGGCAAGAATTTCATGTTCCAATCTTTGCCACTTATGAATGGCACTCCTATAGCCACCTAATCCCAAGTGATGGTGGTTTTGCTTTTGTCTGGCATTTTGTTGATTCTTTATCACCCGTGCCTTACCCTTGTCCGATGTTTTGAACCATGCAAACTCATCCTAAAAGGTCTCAACTTGATGGATGTCTTACTAGTGAAATTCAGTGTCAGGTCATTCTTGATAAAAGTGTTGTACAATTTCTTCTTCCAACACTGGAATTGTGTGGCCATCTTCTTTATAGTCCAGCTCCTAACTCTCCTCCAAAGCTTCATCTCCTGTATCGAGCGTGAAATGTTGAAGGAGATCTTGCCAAACTAGTTCCTTGTCATGATCAAAGACAAAACTAATATGTGGAGCGTCTTTCTTTTGCTTCCATTTATGAGCATTGATCGAGATCCTGTCCCTTACAAGGAACCCATAGTGGCTGACAAATTTTTGTGCATGTGGTCCAAATACTTTGCTTGTACCCTGGTCAAATTCTGATAGAATGAACTGGCCCTCCAACGTCTTCTTAGGGCCTCGTGCATTTCTACTCTTCCCTATAGTTATCGCCGATCCAGAGGGTTACGTATGTAGAAACACAAAAATTATAAATATATTTATACAAATGAAATTCTTTTTAATATCATGTATATACATAAGAGATTGTAGATAGACCTCATCGGGATTGTCTTTCAAGATATCTTCATAATCAGCAAAGTACTGAGTTCCACCATCTACTTCTTCATTGTTGTCATCAACTTTGAATTTGGGATATTGATTGGTGCCGCTGTTGATTATGTCCATTATTTCATCGTCCATGTTGTCATTCAGTTCGGCCATTTTTGCAAATATATGTGTAAGATGTTAGAATTTAATTTTTCATGGTAAGAAAAAGGAACATGAAAACAATTTTTATACATGTCAACACTTAGGGTTTAGATGCATGTGTGTGATCGAGCACTTAGGGTTAAATGCATATATATGATAGAGGGTTTAGAGTTTAGGGCATAGGGCTTAGGGTTTAGTCTAGTTTAGGGTTACATGTATGTGAACACACACTTAGGGTTGATTGTTTACATGTCAACACTTAGCGTTTATAGGATGTCAAACCAACGGCAAGGTCGTGGCAGTGACATGGGTCAAGATCGGATTAGCGTTTTGAGATTAGATTAGGGTTTCATGATTGGTTTAGGGTTTCATGATCGGATTAGGGTTTCAAGAACATATTCGTCATCGGTTTACGGTTTCACATCAAGTGTCGATGATTCGGCGCATCAAGTGATCGGATCAGGGTTTCACATAAAGTGTCGGTGATTTCATATGAAATGATCTGGTTAGGGTTTACATGTATGTATGATCGAGGGGTTAGGGTTTAGGATTTACTGTTTACATGTCAACACTTAGGGTTTAGCGCATGGTCGTTGTCAACACTTAAGGTTTAGCACGTGGTCGTTGTCAACACTTAGGGATTAGCGCGTGGTCGTGGCAGGGTCGTGTCAACACTTAGGGTTTAGGACGTCATTGTGGCAGGGTCGTGACAATGACTTAGGGTATAGCGTGTGGTCGTGGCAGGGTCGTGACATTGACTTGGGTCAAGATCAGATTAGCGTGTGGTTCGTGACATGCATCGACAAAAGGAAAACATCGTATACTTTAGGTCGAGATCGGATCAATTAGCTCCTGCAAAAACAATTTTTCAGCTCGATGGCTAGTCGCAACACGTTTGCGGCTTGATGGTCATTTACAAAAGGAGCTCATCACTCGGGTTTAGCGCTCTATAACCGACTCCTGCAGAGAGATGCTCTTAGCTCAATGGCTGGCCACAACACACTTATACAAAGGCACTCGGCTCGATGGTCGGCCCCAACACAAATATACAAAGGCAATCGGCTCGATGGCCAGTCACACATGGAATGCAAACTGCACATACGGCGTCGCGTCACGTGGCGTCAGTCACCGTCAAAGGCGTGAAATCGTCGACGGCGTGTGCGGTGGCACTGCTACGTCGACAGTGTGCAGAGCCGCTGCTGGGGTCACCGGCGGCTCGATGGAGGCATTGCAGGCCGAGGTGACGGTGCTGAAGGGCCGGTAGTGTGGTGCAGCGGGGTGGAGGTGATGGTGGTGAAGGCCAATGGCTCGGTGGAGGCAGTGGGGTCGCCAGCGGGTTATCGGTGGCTCGGTGGAAGCCGAGGACGTGGTGGAGAGGCCTGCGCGGTGGGGACGCCGGGCGGCGCTCGCTTTCAGCGCGCCAAGGCCGGGTAGGGGAGTGCCGGCGCTGCTCATGGGTCGATGGTGGCCGGGCACGAGGTAGATGGTGGGGTCACGGCCGGGAGCGCCGTGCCGGGCGACGGCGCTCGGCGCCGGGCAGCCGTGGGCGCGAGGATGGCGAGGGAGGCGGTGCGCGTGCGATGACGGCGACGGACGGCGCGCGCCACGCACGCACGCGACGAGGGAGACAGCCGGGGCATGGTAGAGATGATGAGGAGACGATGGGGAGACGGCGAGGGAGACAGCGGGGTCATTAGAGCACTCAGCGTTGGTGGCGGCGCGGAGTCCCTACGTCTATCTGGATGGCCAGAGGAAGAAGCAGCCCTACGCTTAAGTACCAACAGGCACCTTTAGTCCCGGGCGGTACCAAGGCCTGGGTCTAATTCTCCTTTAGTCCCAGGTGGTGATATGGCCTAGGACTAAAGGTATCTTTAGACCTAGTTAGTTATACGGCCTGGGACTAAAGGTGAATTTTTGCGCGCCCTCAGTTCCCATGGCAGTTTTCACATTTAGGTTTTTATTTTTAACTTTAGTTGTACAAATATGATAATTCTTGTTAATTGCATAGTAAATTAAATACTAGACATAAAATTATTTAAAATTAACACTTGTATTTCCTTTTGCCTTATGGTACACTAGAAAATGTAAATAACAATTAGTAGTTTGTTAATGCAAAAATATGCTGCTCAATTAAAAATATCTACAACTATTGGTTTTCAACTGGAAATTTGTTTTTGCATCATTTTGACGTAAAATCTTTTGGTTTTTCATCATTCATACACCAAATGCGCGACAGAGAATTCCACCATCAAATATTTGGAGTTGTGGCACCAGCAACATGGAGACTAACATCCTTAATTGTTGTTCTAGGTTCAGCCACATGATTACTTGAGATGTTGATCACACAATCATTGCTTGGTATAGGATGGCTCCTAACAGTAGGTTGTAATTTAGGATCAAGACCTACTTCCTCACACATGGAAAACATGGTTGCACTTTTGCAAGTCGTACTTCATCACAAAGGAATTTCATTTGAAACAATAAAAACAAGAAAACATGATAGAAACATCAGAAGTTACAATTGCCACATAAAATCTCTAATACACACTATTTATTAAACATTACTATATATCAAGCGGGCATAGTGGTGAACTTTTTCTTGACGTATGATCCTTGGTTATGATCATGCCGTAACCATGGAGTGTCCTTAGCATTTAGTGGGATGCTTGGGTCTTTGGACACACTGAAGGGTGGGATTCGGTCATCCTTTTCATAATCTTCTAAAATGTCTGACTTGTCCTAAATTTCCACAATGTCTCTTTTCCCTCAAGGAACTATGAGGTGTTTTGGCTCATTGGTTGATTTGTCATCATTTTCCCTCTCTTAGGTTTTGTAGACATGTCTTTCACATAGAACACCTGATTCACATCAGCAGCAAGGATAAATGGTTCACCTTTGTAACCAATATTGTTGAGGTCCACTGTTGTCATTCCATACTCCTTGTCAACTGTTACCTCATCTCTGGTCATCTTCACACATTGACACCAGAACAAAGGGACTTTAAAATTAGGTGCATATTCTAGTTCCCAAATCTCCTCTATACAGCCATAATATGTTTGCCTCTTTCCATTTGAGTCTGTGGCGTCTATGCAGACACCACTGTTTTAGTCCGTGCTTCTTTTATCTTGGGCTATGGTGTAAAATGTATTTCCATTTATCTCGTACCCTTTGTACGTGAGGATGTGCCACGATGGTTGCCTAGCCAATAAATACAGTTGCTCATCAATATTGTCATCACCCTATCATTCTCTTTGTAACCAATCGCTAAAAGTGTCCATGTGCAGATACATAATCCATGCTTCATTCTTCCCTAGAAACTAGGATCGTAGAAACTCCTTGTGTACCTCAACATACACCTCCACCACGGAGGAGTTTTGAAGAACTATGTAGTATGCTTTATTGAAATAATCGTCCCATGTACCAATATATGTTTTCTTCTCTAGTGTTCCCTTTCCACTCAATCTCCCCTCGTGTCGTGATTCAGGAACACCAATGGAGTCAAGGTCAGGAATAGTCAATACAGAACTCAATGACCTCCTCTGTCCCATAGCCCTTTGTGATGCTTCCTTCTGGCCGAGCATGCTGGTGAACATATTTCTTCAGGACTCCTTTGAACCTCTCAAAGAGGAACACATTGTGTAGGAACACAGGACCAAGAATATTGATCTCTTTGACCAGGTGAACTAGAAGGTATGTCATGATATTAAAGAAGGATGGAGGGAACGCTACTCAAAGCTGATAAGACATTGAACCATTTTATTCTATAGAGTAGCTAGTTCTAGTGGATTGATTGCCTTCTGAAAAATTGCATTGAGGAATGCACATAGCTTCTCGGTGGCCAAACGTACATGTGGAGGTAGAATTCCTCTTAAAGCAATAGAAAGCAATTGCATCATAAGCACATGGTAGTCATGTGACTTTAAGTTTAGAAATTTCTCCTCTAGCACATTTATTATACCCTTTATATTGGAGGAGAATCTAGACGGGACCTTGATGCTGCTTAAGCATTCAAACATGATTTCTTTCTCTTCATTGCTAAAAGTGTAGCTAGCAGATCTTAAGTAATGGTGTCCATCACCTATTTTCTCTGGATACAGGTTGTCTTGTTCTTTTATGGGCTGCAAATCCTATCATGCTTCAAGTGAATCCTTAGGCTTCCCATACACACCCATAAATCCTAGAAGGTTGACACAAAGATTCTTTGTCAGGTGCATCACGTTGATCGCATTACGGACCTCTAGGACTTGCCAATAGGGTAGCTCCCAAAATATTGACTTCTTCTTTCACACGGGT
Organism: Chrysopogon serrulatus; assembly: GCA_015844335.1. NCBI lineage: Eukaryota > Viridiplantae > Streptophyta > Magnoliopsida > Poales > Poaceae > Chrysopogon > Chrysopogon serrulatus. Next base: position 15,527 of record JADLZL010000432.1, on the reverse strand, counting down.
GTGTGTCCCATAGCATCTTTTGGAATAGGTTCACTGCCCTATCCCTTACCAAAGACTACTTTCACATCCTTGACTATCTCAAGTACATCTTTCCCAGTTCTATTGCGAGGCTTGCGCCGGTGGTCTAGCTTACCTTTAGAATGCTTGTCTTTCTTTCTAACCTAGTGATTCAGAGAAAGAAATCGATAATACCTATGGTACATGACCTTTCTATATTTTTTCAATTATATATTGTCAAGGTCATCAAAACAGTGTGTGCATGCATTATATCCCTTGTTTGTCTGACCTAAAAGATTAATTAGGGCAGACCAATCATTGATTGTCATGAAAAATAATGCTCACAGGTCAAAGGGTTCCTGTTTATACTCATCCCACACACGGACACCTGTTTGGCCCATAAAAATAGGAGTTCCTCAACTAATAGACTAAAATAGACATCGATGTCATTGCCAGGTTGCCTTAGGCCTTAGATGAGCACCAGCATTATAATGAACTTCCGCTTCATGCATAACCATGGAGGAAGATTGTAGATACATAGAGTAATCGGCCTAGTGCTATGACTATTGCTCTACTCCCCAAAAGGATTCATACCATCCGTACTTAAACGAACCTTAAGTTTCTTACATCTTTTGCAAACTCCAAAAATTCCTTGTCTATTGCTCACCTATAGGACCCATTAGTAGGGTGTCTCAACATGTTGTCTACCTTACGGTCTTCTTTATGTCATCGTATCAACTTTTGCATGGTCCTTGTTTTTGAATAGATGTTTTAGACGTGGTATTATAGCAGCATACTAGATAACCTTGGCAGGGATTTTCTTCCTGGGACGTTCTTCCCCCTCAATATCGCTAGGGTCATTTCACCTGATCTTATATCGTGATGCTTTATATACGGGGCATTCATCTAAATTCTCGTAATACTTGCCATAGTATAGAATGCAGTCATTAGGACATGCATGTATCTTTTGGATTTCTAATCCCAAAGGGCAGATGATCTATTTTGCTTTGTACATACTGACGGACAATTCGTTGGGCTTTGGAAGTTTCTTTTTTTAGATCTTCAGTAATTGCCCAAATGTCTTATCGGATGCACCATTCTGTGCCTTCCATTGTAACAACTCTAGTGTTGTACTCAATTTTTTTGCTCATCTTCAGTGGACATAGTAATTTCTTGTGATCCTCTAGCATGCGGGAAAACTTTGCCTTCTCCTTTTCACTTTTGCAATCTCTTTATGCATCACGAATGATATCACCAAGAGCAACATCTTCAGCGAGTGTGTCTTTTGCCTTTGTCTCTTCTTCAGCTTTCCCTATTGCAGTATCATCGAAGTCACTGTATTGAGCAATAATGTCGTCAGGGTCAAATTGTTCTTCTTCATCTTCTTTCGTCATAACCCTGGTTTCTCTATGCTTGGTCCAACAAATATAGTTTGGCACGAAACCTGACTTCAACAAATATGAGTGAAGACTCCTTGAGCTAGAATATTCCTTTAGATTCTGACACAAGGCACATCGGGCAGCATATGAATCCATCCCGCTTGTTTGCCTCGGCTACTCTTAAGAAATAATGCACGCCATCAATGAACTCTTTGGAGTGGCAATCGGTATTGTACATCCAATGGCGTGTTATTGTCTGCATTATATAACATATCACATCATTAAATATCTCATTTTTTAAACAAATGAAATTTAAAATAAAATACCTCTTAATGTGGCATGCATACTAGCAAAGAAAGATATACTAATCTAATAGTTGACCCAGACACAATTTTGTAAATTAAAGTGTTATAGCTAGATTTCTAATTTTCCTAAGCAAATGAAATTAAAAAACTACTATGTTCTCTATTTCTCTAATTAATCTATGAAACGTCGTATGCATACTAGCAATGGAAGGTATACATACTAGTTTTAATGAACTAATTAACATGGTCACAATTTGTAAATTAAAGTATTATTAATTTCTAGTTTTTCTACACAAATTAAATTAAAAAATAACCTAAAATTCTCTATTTCTCTAACTAAACCATCAAATGTGGCATGCATACTAGTAATAAAAGTTATATATATTAGTTTTTATTTATTACTTGAACCGGACACAATAAAAAAATTAAAATGTTATAAATTTCTAATTTTCCTAAACAAATGAAATTAAAAATAATATTCTCTATTTTCCTAACTAATCCATAAAATGTGGTATGCATACTAGTTTCAGTTAACTAATTAAAGCGATCACAATTTGTAAATTAAAGTATTATAAATTTCTAACTTTTTCTAAACAAATTAAAATAAAAACCCTAAAATCACTATTTCTCTAAATAAACCATGAAATGTGGTAGACATACTAGCAATGAAAGGTGTATACTACTTTTTAGGATACTAATTTTAATTACCTTCATCGAGATATTCAAACGATCAAGTCATTGGAGCTTAAAATAACATAGAAACCATAAAATAAAAAAGCACATATATATACACCATGAAATGATATATGCTGCTATTAAAACATGAAAAGATGAAGCTAGTAACCTCTTAACAAGTCGATGGCGGCATAGAAGTGATGAAATAGATTAATGGCCGGAGATGAGAGCAAGAACAAGAAAAAACACAACAAGAACATAGCAAGAAGTGAGAGCTCGGGTTTAGGCTGAGGAAGTAAGAAGAGTTCAAATATAGGGAATGGACATTTAATACCGGTCTCTATTACTAACCGGGACTAAAGACAAACCTTTAGTCCCGGCTAGTGTTACAGACTGGGACAAAATCTTTAGTCCCAGTTTGTAATACCAACTGGGACTAAAGGTTGGCCTTTAGTGCCTGACACCATAGCTGTTGGGTAGGAGACTTTTAGTCCCGGTTGGTGTTACCAACAGGGATAAAGATATTTTTGGTCCCAGACACAATTTTCATCGAGATAATTGCTCATTTGTAGATCGACCAAAAGTCAGTTCTGTAATAGTGACACTACTAGATTGACGAGTCTGCCAATAGTGGCAGGTTCTCTTGCTCCCCCATGACAAGAAATACGTGCAGGTTTTTAATCCATGTACGTTGACAATATAATGACGCAAACACCTGGAGGCCGAGTTCATGATGACTGCACGTTCTGACTGATTTCGCAATCATTTCCTTATGTTTTCGCTTAGCTTGCTTCACTGCACTTGGGTCTTGCATTGGGTTGATATTTCCGTAGTGCACTAGTTTAGATAGCTTTTACCTTTTGATATATATAAGCATGTTTATTGCATTCTGTTTGCATGCAAAAGTTAGCAAGCGCTTCTTAAGAAATCCCCGTAGTAATACGCGGGGAATAACCTAGTATAAATATAATAAACAAGGATGTAAGCAACGAGCAACTTAGCTAAGAAAATTTGGAATCCATGTGATCCATATGATATCAAGAAGCATATAGAAAAAATATCACAGATTATGTTTTTCATGCATGCATTCACTACTGGAAACTACATTATTCCTATATGCTAAAAAACCGTCAAGGATACAGGAAAACCCGTCAGAAAAATTGTTTCTGTCGGCAGCCCAACAGGCATATCCCATTAAGGATAGGGTGAGAGAAATTCAATTTTCCTATGAGTCTCCTGTCAGAAATATTTTTCTGACGGTATTTTTTTGACGGTTGCCTCACAAAAAAAATATGGCGTCAGGAGGTTCAGGACAGCATCAGTAACCATTAGTTTAATCATTTTCCCTGTAGGGTTACCGACAGGGATAGTAATAATTTCTTTGTGAGTTTTTGTAATTTTTCTGTCAGTCAACCATCAAAGAAATAAAGATATTTTCTGTCAGCTTTCCATCAATAAAATGCTAAATTTCTGTCGATCCAACCTAATTTTCCTGATGGTTTCCTCACAAGAAAATCACAATTTTTCTACCAAATTACCACCAAAGAAATTAGGTGATCAGAAAATATTACAATATTAGATGTTCTCCTTCAGATACACCATAACACAATATTAAAGCATATATATATATAATATATATATATATATATATAGAATATATATATATATATATATATATATATTAGAAGTTCCATGAGAGCTTACAAAGCATTCAACAAGGTTCAACAAGGGCTAATATACCATAGGTTCTGCCCTCACAAATTACATCTAAAATTTTACTACCAACTTTCTACCAGCATTTGCTGCTCCTAATTTATACATGTACACCCAAGTCAGCCATCACCACATCCTAGTCTTAGCCAAGTCCATCTAACATTCAAAAGCTACTAGGTTAACTGTGCACAGCCATACATGTTCAAAAGACAACCACCAAAATTTATATTGTTCAGTGGACAAAAGTCACTTTGACAACCCATGTGTTATCCGTGCCAATAGCATCCTTACCATATATATCCCAAATCACAGAAGTCATCGATGTTTAATCCAGCATTATTGCTGCCCCCATTGTTGTTGTCGATGTCCTCTTCATCCCTGTCATCTTCGTCCTCTTCATCCATGTCCTCTTCATTCATGTCTTCTCCATTCATGTCCTCCTCTGCGTCCTCCATGTCCTCTTCTTCCATGTAGTTGCCATCCATGTCCTCCAAGTCCTCTCCATCCATGTCCTCACCATCTAAGTCCTCGCCAACATGAGATGAACTAGTTGGCAGCTGCAAAATGATAATACCATGTAAATATCAATTGGACTTTAGGACTAATACAAATTAATTGTCTTCTTCATGATTTACTTTTACACCGGTACCATACATAAAGCATATGCAAATGTCCAAACTAAATGACGGATGGTATTACAAGCCTAATACTTATGCACAAGATAGGTGGAGTAAACAGTCATTGGTTGGACAAAGCAACAAGGCACTTATTTTGTAGAGCTTACCATGAGGTCAAAACTAAGATGGAAAGTTGGAAACTACAGTAACCATCAACATGAGGCCACTCCCTCACTGCTTGGATTGAGGTTGCCTCCACTGTAAATCTCGTCCTCCCCAGCAAGATGGATCTTCGGAGGGAAGGGAGGGGTCGGGCTCAATGGAGGAAACACCTTTCCTCTGGATGCCGGCGTTAATGGCCAGTGGGGGAGGTCAGGAGGGGGAGCTGGGCAACGCCCCTCATCTACTGGCTGTAGAAGCCATCGGGCGGAGAACGGAGAAGCCGCCGACATGGGGGCTCTGACTCCATCTGCAGCGGCGGCGGCAGTAGATCGGCTAGGGCTGGGGCAGCGGCGGCGGTGGAGCAGATCGGCTAGACTGAGATGGCGGCGGCGGTGGCGGAGGCAGAAGAGAGGAGATGCACTTTTTTTCTTACCGAGAGGAGGCGTGTGGGTGGGTGAATTGAGCTGTACGTGGGAGGGAGAAGGGGAGCTCGGAAGGATAAGGTAACTTTTTTATTTCTTTTCTAACAAAATAGCGCCAAAACTTGTAGTAAAACGCGCACCAATGAATTTTTTTGGCACTAAAACGCGCGGGAAGCCAACTTTCGCTCGCGCCAATGGACAATCCAGTTAACCTGTGTGTGATCCGATAGAAAAAATATAAAATACACAAAGATATTAATCTAATTAACCTGTGAGCCAAAATTTTCATGTCTGTTACACAAAAACCGACAGGTTTATCTATATTTACCTGTGTGTCAAGGGAACCATCAGGTTAAAGGCAATTTTTTTTTTTTTTTGTGTATTCTTATGCCCGTCAAAAAAGTTACATGGCACACACAGGAATATATGTACTGGCTTTCATTTTGGTGGTCCAAATTATGCCTATGACGTTGATATTCCTAGCCTGTTCGTATGTTATCTGAACTAACTCCACAAAAATTCTGCACGTGCACGCTCAACAACACATCTTGCTTATATATATATATATATATATATATATATATATATATATATATATATATATATTGTATATAGTATACCTCACCATCATGGATAGAGGGCAGAGGCTAATAATAACGTGCGTGGCCTTCCACAGGACTGCCAGAGCTAGCACACGAACCACAAATGGATCGGAAGCAAGGTCGATTTTATCTCGTCCCCGCTGCAGGATATATATGAGCAAGCAAGAAGCTAGTAGGGCCATTGACGAGGACACAAAAACTGTCGTCGCAGGCTCGCTGGTCGCTGCTGTGGGGTTGATATATGGCGGACGGAGAGCGAGTGAATCACATGCTGGCATGCGTGCGTATGTGTGTGTTGAAGGTGAGGGAGAGAGAAGCGGAAGCTTGAATTTTAGGCTACCAATCACATGCTGACCTGCGACGCGCGCACGTGCGTGTGCATGTGTGGCGCCAGTGCGCAAAGATACCGATGGCGTTTAATGTCGAATGTTGACCTTTTTGTGTGCATTGGCCAATGATGGCGCAAAGATACCGATGGCGTTTAATGTCGAATGTTGACCTTTTTGTGTGCATTGGCCAAAGACGATGCTGCAAGCTTCCACCAACACCAGAAAAACACACCTTAGCTACTGCTAGCTGCCGGGGCACACAGTACGGAAATTTTGCATGTTATCCTATCTCTCTTCGTGTCAACACAAAAACAATAACCACTGAATGAAACAGCAAAATTTGTCAGGCAGCTCGTCCATCGGGATTCCAAGACGCGAGGTCGTAGCCGCAGTAGCAGGTGGATCGGCGAATGTGTGTGGGCGTGCGTGTATATATTATATTAATTTAAATAGCCCCATGAGTTATAGTTACTTAACTATAGTAATGATCATAGTAACTATAATTTGTTTACTATAATTGAGTTACTATAACATGTGAGACTATTTACCATAACGATTATAGTAAACCACTTAGCATGGAGTCACTATAATTCACATAAATTAGTATTGTAATTATCGTAACTCAAAGTGGCTACAGAATAAGTTATTCTGTAGCCGACTACTGAATAACCTCACCCTTTTAAATTCAAATCTTCCTAAGTGTCGATCTTTTTTAATCACGTCAAAGAAAATACTCTCTCTCAGCTCCCTGCTAGCATGTAAATCGTTTCAATTTTTTATCCTAGGAAACTAGTGAATTGAGTGTCGCTCAGCTGGTTGGGTTCCATGTGGTTGAACTTATCCACCCGGGTTTAAGTCTCAGACTTGACACGGGTGTTGTATTTTACTACATTTATTTTAGAATTTAACGGCGCTATTTTTTTCGTGGTAGGCGATGTTTCCGTCCACAGTGAGCAAGGCACATGTGGTGATTTCGTCAATCTCAAGATTTGCCGGTCCAACTCAGTTCTTCGAAGGTGCTTATAAGGGTAGGGTGTATGTGCGTGCGTTCACAGAGATAACTGTACACTCGTGTATATAGTCTGTAAGGGATAAGTGTACACTCGTGTATATAATGTATATAATCATCTGCGTCTGTAACTGGCCCTCAAAAAAAAACTTCTATAATCTAATCAAATTTAAAAAGAGCATCTACAAAAATTAAATTTGTTTCATTAAATCCACAATAAAATACTATATCTTTATGATGAATTTATTTGGTATTACGAATGTTGATATGCTTCAAACCTCTCTTATTTTTGAAAATAGGCACATGATGAAACAGGGTGGTCCTCATCCAAAATAAAAAAATTAAATATTGTGCGTATGTTTTCACCCAGCAACGAATAAAGAGATGTGGCAAATAGGTCATGGAATCGGGAGAGACATCGAATAAGATTATTTCATATATATAATTCCTTCTTGATAACAGAAAGATCTTGTGCATAATAACAACTATATATATGAACTATTTGGTCGATCTGGTCAGTTAGTGGTTAGCGTTCATTGGCCAATAAAAGTTTGATATAGGCGGATAACGTGACAAATAAAATAAAGTTAATTTCTGAATAACAAATTGCTCCAAGTGTCCTAGAGATGTTGTCATATCGCTATCACGTGGTGCTGCTGTACTCGTCCTGCTGCTTAATCTAATATATTATACTATACATTGCCTAATTATCGTAATATGGGGAGCCTAGCTAGTAGCAGGCAGCACCATCTCGCTAATTGCGTCCAAGTCAACCACTGACTTATATACGTGTTATTAGTGGAGGTGGCAAATTAAAACGAAGCAATGAAGCAAACGCGCAGATCTAAGATATTCCCAAAATATAATTCTCAAAAAAAAAAAGATATTCCCAAAATATAGTTGCAGAGCCTTATCTACTTATCTGTACATATCTCATTGATTGAGCCCTTTGATTCGACATTACTACTAATTGCTTATGATTTTATACTCTCATAAATCTACAATACTATATGGATTTTGCTACCGCCTACACGTGCATGATTTGCCTCTTCCAACTGCACAGTCCATTTCAGGAAAGCAAAAGGTAGCATTGCCAGAAAAGGTAAAAAACGAGCGAAGGGATCGAGCGCGGCTCCGTGCGCGCGCCTTCCATGCCGAAGCGTATCTCCCAAACTGGGCCGGCCCACCACAAAAAAAGCAGGATTCGCTCCTTCTTTGGGCCCACACGCAAAAAAGAAGTGCACAGCACCTTCTTGTACCACAAGCAATTCTTACCAGCAGTTGTCCCCAACAGATCAGATCTCAAACAACCACCAAGAAAATAACAGAACCCCAAAACGATGGAGAATATCACCTATATCCAGGATTGAAGCAACTATTGAGCAAAAGTATCAATAGTAGCAGGTATTTCAGTTCACATCAATTCAGATTAGGAATTTCACGTTCTTTCTTGCGTTCATATCTCCCTCCCAGGACATATCTAGGAAGTCACAGATTGCTACTTGTGCACATATCTTCATAGATTCATACAAGCTCACAGATTTCTAGAAAGTCACATGCTAGATATTCACAGATTGCTAGGTAGTATTCATAGATTGCTAGGTATTATTCACAGATTTGCTGGTGTTTTCACATCTTGATATCTGTTCCAACCTGGTGCCTTCTCCTTTTCATTGTTGTCCAACCTGATGCCTTCTCCTTCTCATTGCTGTCCAACCTGTAGGATAAAAAATAGCATAAGTGCATATTAGAGCTATGATTGAACTGATATTTAGCAAATCTAAATATGTTGTCATTTGCCTATGAAAGTGCTAGCAGTTTTGTTAGTAGTTGCCTAATAATTTGCAATAAAGTGCCTAAAAGATAACATGTAGTTGCTTATTTGAAATATACAGGGATGGATCTAAATGAGCTTCCACCACATGAAGATGGTGATGAGACTGGGAATCCAATGTTCTGTACACAGATTCCTCGTGTCTATGATGACATTTTCTCAGATTTGCCTACAATTGCAGAGCTGCAATGTTCCCTGGAAGAAACACACATAGAGGAAGCCCCTAATGCAAATGAAGTTGAACCTGTGATAGCTATTGGTGTTTCAGAGACAGAAGTTGCTGATGTTGACTTGCAGTTTCTAGCAGAGATTTCTTCACCCGATGAGCCCTACGTGGGGAAGATGTTTGATACAGTGGAAGATGCTAAGAAATGCTACAATGAATATGCCAGGAGGAAAGGCTTCTCTGTAAGAACTGGAACATCCAGGAGGTCAGCCATTACAAAACAACTTGAGGGTCCTGTTTGTGTGTAACAAGGAGGGGAAAGGTAAACAGAGCAAGGCTGCTGCTGAGGAGATCATTCAAGTTGATGACATTGCACAGGGTACCTCTCAAAGTAGTGGTTCATGTTGATGAACGTCTGAGGGGAAAAAGGCAGAGTGCATAGGCATCAAGAGGAAAAGAGAAAAGATGAAGTACACCAACTTGCAAAGCAAGAATGTTGATCAAGTTCAATGGGAACAAGTGGTTTGTGAAGCAAATGGTGGCTGATCACAACCACAACTTGGTGAACAAACCATCGCTTTCTAAGTTCCTAAGATCCCATGCCGGGATACCTCAAGAAGAAGTATAGTTCCTAACAATTATGAATGAGTCCAATTTGGAAAGTAGCCGGATGATGCAGCTGATGTATCTGTTGTATGGATCTACACATTCAGTACCTTATCATGACAAGCACTTGAGCAATTTAAGGGCAGGAATAAGGGCACATGCAGCAAAGAGCGATATGAGTGAAACTTTGGATTATTTCTACGAGGTTTCTTCTTCAAAAGTGAGGGTTGATGCAGATAACAAGGTGGAAAATATATTTTGGGTAGACGGTGCAGCGCGAGAAGCGTACAGGAATTACAATGATTGCATTTCTTTTGATAGCACCTACCCCACAAACATGTATAAAATGCCATTTGCTCCCTTCATAGCTATAAATAGACACAGGCAATCGATCCAAGTTGGCTGTGCTTTCTTGAGGAATGAGACCGCAGATGCTTATGTTTGGTTGTTTGAAGCTTTTCTGCAAGCCATGAACTGCCTTGAGCCTCTCAATATAATCACAGACCAAGACTTGGCGATGGCTGCAGCGATAAGGGCTATTTTTGTAGCAACCAGGCATCGATGCTGCCATTGGCACATAATTTCAAAGATTGAGACAAGGCTTGGAGTCTACTTTTCATCAAAGAAAGGCTTGGAGGAAGACTACAACGAAATCGTGAACTATGGCCTAAGTCCAGAGGAGTTTGAGAGCAGGTGGGAAGCTATGATCAACGGCCATGAAGCAGTTGAAAATGAAATCCTTAGCAACTTGTATCAAATCAGGCACCTATGGGTTCCCGCCTATTTCATGGACAGGTTCTACCCGTTCTTGCAGTCCACCCAGCGGAGCGAGAGCTTCAATGGTGTGCTGAAGAAATATGTGAATCCACATAATTCCATACTGGATTTTGTCCACCAATACAAGAGAATCCAAGACAAGACTGATGTAGCCGAAGATAAGCAAGACTACAGAACAGACCAAAAGTTGCCTCCCCCATGGTCAAGGTTTCCTTTGGAGAAGCATGCTATTCAGGTTTACACAAGGAACATCTACTATAGGGTTCGTGCTGAATTTGAGAAGATAGCACAGTATGTCTGTCGGCAGATGCATCCCAATGTGTATCAATTGGGCCCTATTGAAGATTTTGTTGGAGGATATGGCTCTAGGCTGTATGATGTCACTTACAATGAAGAGAATGCTCTAATCAGCTGCCAGTGCTGTAAGTTTGAGAGAGATGGGATATTTTGCTGCCATGTTCTAAAAGTTTTGACAGACAAAGGGGTTAAAAAAATCCCAGACCACTACATACTTCAAAGGTGGACACCGCAGGAGAATCCAACTTCTATAACTGAGGTGCAAGCTAATGGTCAAATGGCTACAATGTCAGAGAAATCAAAGAATGCAGTCCGTTTTGCAAACCTAGCACACCTATTCACAAAGATTGCTCACCAAGCTAGTGTGTCAAATGAGTTATCTCAGATTGCCACAACTCATGCGCGTGCAATAGAGGCTGAATTTTCTGCTCTGAGAAAGGCAAAGAGGGACAAGAAGAAGGCACAAGAAGCAACAATAAGAGAACCGGTGCAGCAGCAAGGCCCTGAACAAGTGCAGCAGCAAGGATCTGACAAGGCTGAACATGTGTAGCAGCAAGGTTCTGCTATTCAGGAGCAGCAAGAGAGCACAACAATACCAACTCCTGGGGCTCCTACAGCTTCTATCATCCCTCCACCTGACGAACTCCTTCAGTGGCATCTTTCCCAACAGAATGCTGAAGCCTCTGGAGTCTCAAACACACCAGTAAGGCAAGGGCTTACAGTAGTCATGGATCCAGATGTAACAAAGACTAAAGGGCGTCAAAGGAGGAGAAAAATACAAGTCAGCACTAAAAGTGCATTCCAAGAGGAAGCCAAACCAATGCAGAGTGTGTGGCTCTACAGAACACAATGCAGCAACATGCAGGAAAAAGAGATGTATTGAAGAGAAGTGATGAAGGGGAGGACTTCATCAGAAAAAGAATTTGAAGACTTAGTTTTCAAGGATTTGTTTTCCCTGTTCTGTTTTTCAATTGCAGACCATGGCACTTAAGTTAATGTAATTTTTTATTTCAAGACTAAGCAGCAAGCATCCCTGTTTTCTATAATTTAACACTTTGTCATCTTAAGTTACTGAAAAATGGTTGCTGCAATTTTTTTTTTAAAAAAGATTATAGATTAACCTATGTGCTCACTATTGGATTGCCTTTTAGGTTTTATTTCATAAGTATGGCCCGGTCTATTTTCTAGAAATGGCTCTAAGTCTATATGCTGTATATATATTCAGACTTGTTGCCATAGAAACACAAAGCACATCATAATTACTTTTGTTTTCATACATAAATACCTTGTGTATCATACTAAATTGCTAGCTTTTATTCCCACGTACCTAGCCCAGCTTTAACTTGTCCCTCCATTTGGTAACATTGTCGGGGTGTGTCAGCCACTTGTATATTAATAGCTTCCATATATTGGGAATATCCTTCTCCTTGTAGTTGTATATTGTTCGTCCATCCCAGTGCTCAGCATGCATGAGCATATGAAATCCACAATCATGGCTGCAATTTACACAATATGCGAGAATTATTAGATTTTAACCAATGTATACAATCTGCAGCACAAGAACCGGTTTTATTTTTCAACTTACTTATTCGATTGTTTTGGTACACCAATGTCCACAACCTCGTAGTTCTCTATGTCATGTCTTGAGTTTGGATAGTGCTTCCTCCATAGAGTTTTAATGCCTTCCACGATGGTGTTGCTGCTTTTTCTTAGCCTTTCGTCTCCCAAACTCCTCATCGAGTCCATTATCTCGAATCTTTTGCCCCTTAGGTTTAGAACCAGCAAGTAGTAGTGTCCCGCTGTGTGTGATCCTTTGTTTCCCATGGCCTCAAGCACAGGGAACATTACCTGTGTTGTTTTTATTCACATCTCGTTAGTTATACGCCTACAAAACACAACAAATCTGGATATTCTGAATTTTATGAAAAGTTTCATATGTGAACACACCATCTGATGGTGGTCGAGGTGGTTATCAGCACGATAGAATAAGCGAGCCACCTCTGACCTATCAACCTGGCCCGATTGGAGAAATGTCTGCCAAAAATGAAGAAATGCCAACAAACAGTTACAAAATTGCCGATAACCAAATGTAAAAATGCTTGATTGGGAATGAAGAAATGCTTAAGAAAAATGGTAAGTGACTGTGTGCAGTAAAAAAGAATGTACATAGGATTTGACCGTGACTCGTAATGGAAGCACACGCTTGATAGCCTTGCGGGTTTTCCCATTATCAATTGCATATAGTCCTATCTCTGCAACAGTGTTATGTAGGTTGCCTCCGGTTTAACTGATGCAGCAAGGTGCTCCAATTCAACAAAGAAGTCCCAGTAATTTATTATGATGATCCTGCAGCAAAGAACAAAAATGATGTTAGTGCTAAATTTAGTATGTAGCATGTAGCAAGCTAAGCCTAACCACAGTCCAAAATCTACCACAGCCCTTTAGTGTCTGAAAAATGCTCAATACCATGACTTAAACTGCTACATAACATAGCCTAAGTTGCTAGCTAATGGAACTTAAAATGCCACATGTTGTCTAATCTATGATCAAACCAACAATTACACCTCAAAGCTGCAGACCACAGGGACCCAAATAGACTGTGGGAGAGGAGAATATTCTATTCATGAATGGTAGACTGCACAAGATGTTAGAAGAACATGCTACATCTTCAAGTTGATATGTTGGGTTCACTGAACAGCTAAAGCAATTAGCTAACCTGAACTTTTGGGCTGCAGTTCATTAGACCTAAACTGAAGTTACTAAATTGCCAAGGTACAATTGAAAAATTGCTAATACAAAATAAGTAAACTGCTTAAGCATAAACACATACTCTGTATGTTGGGTTCCTCTAGTAGACCTTGCATGCACACACACTGTATCATAGACATTGATGACATCTTTGCTACAGTTGAAGGATTGTTGTGTTGTGTAATCAACATATGGTGATTGCAAAGTAGCTGGCTTCCTCAAAACTCGTTTCGGTGGAGGTTGATATGCAGGTGTAACTGAATTTTTTCCACTGCTAGGCTCCACAACCACTGATTTCCTCTTTTCTGATTCAATATCTTTGATGGCCTCATCTTCTATTCTCTTCAACGTTTCTTCTGATATCTCCTCAACTGAGCATGTAGTGTCAGCTACAGACTTGCTGGTACCAATGTCATCTTCATCAAAAAGGTTAAAATCTGGAGGGGTGAAATCCAGAGGAGACCTCTTTGGTGGACTCGTTGTTTCTTTTTGCAAAAATGTTTCTAAATCATCAGAAACCTTGGAACTGCATCCTTCCCCAACATTTTGCACTGAACCGGATGCAGTAGCACCATCACCTGCATCTGAAATAAAGAAGACATAAGCAAAGAGGTTTAGGTTAGTTGCTAGCTAGTGGAAGCAAAAAGTAAAGAATAATACCCATGATATGAACTTGCAAGGTATGAAAAAGGCTCACAACCAAAAAAAGGTATTGTTACCTGCATCTTTTTGTTGCACTGGATTACTTGGCAGTCATAGCTTCAACTTCCTGCGGAGTGCATTTCCTACTTTATCGACATTTTGAGGCAGAATAATTGCAATAGGTTCAGGTTCCAATGGCGCTTCATCATCTTCTACTTTCTTATCTTCATTATCAGCTTGAGTACCTTTACGCATCCTCCTTAACCATACAATTAAGGGCACATCATCTTCACTACTGTGGTCATCTTTACTAATGTTGGCATTAGGTGCATCAAGTGGATCATCAAAATCATGGGGTGGAGTTTCAGGTGGATCATCAACATCAAAATCATGGGGTGGAGTTTCAGGTGAATCTGATTCTTGATGGCCATTTTCAAGTGGATCTGATTCTTGTTTTGTATCCTGTGAAGAAGAATTCTCTCCTGCAGTTTCATCATCTTCTTCATCTTTATAATCTTGATCATCATATCCATCCTCTTCATCCTCTTCATCTTCTTCATCTTCTTCTTCCTCTTCATCAGGCAATTGATCATCCTCAGGTGCTACTCTTGCTTGCCTAGACCTGGTCTGCCTTTGGTCGCATTCAAATGCAGCAGCATGTAAATGAGAATTGCTTGTGGAAGGTTCTTCAATTTCGGACACTTTTTCTAAGAAAGTACCCATAAGGTTGGTAAATCCAGAACAAAACTCACTCACAGCAGTAGTGAGTTTCCTCTTTTTCTGCAAGTGAAAACAAATCATCATTAACCAAAAGTGCAAGAAAACAGCTAGAAAAAGCTTGGAAATTATTTTAAATGTGGTAAAATGTGGGTACATGGATGGAAGATGACTGTAAACAGCAGATTAGGGATCATTGTACTTATATGTTACATTTGCCTAGCACAAACTGTATAATTGCCCAATAAATCATTTAAAAATACTAGTTCACATTCATGAACAGACCTGATCAGACATATTTGATGACACCTTTGAGGACACGAATCTTCGCACATCATCTAACTGGAATAATGAAGTTTGTATAACTGTATGGGCAGACCTTTTAAGCTGAATACATTCAAAGAGAAAGAATAAGAGTAGATTAGAAACATGGGTTACTTTTGTGATAAAGAAAAGAGGAAAATATACAACGGTTACAGTCCATACCTTGAGCTTTCCATAGGAGCCATCACGGTTGGTGTCTAACTTAA
>JADLZL010000431.1:0-11025 GCA_015844335.1 Chrysopogon serrulatus | reverse complement strand
TGAATGGATTAGCTAAGTTGAATTTATCACTTGAATTAAATTTTCAATGTATTGGACTATGTCAAATAATTTTGGTCTTGTGATTTTTTCATGCATTATGTTCTTGAAAATGTTGTGGTTGGCATTGATCTTGGTGGTCTCCTTATGTTATTCGAAAATTGTGATTTTCCTTGGTTTTTCTAAGAGGAAGTTTTCAATTTTGTTGCATGTACTTTAGCGTAAGTATTCAGGGGTTCAAAAAAAAAAATTATGTGTGTTCCCAGTTCAATTTTCTAATACGTACTTGGGTTATCGAATTGGTAATTGGGCTTTAGGATAGTGGAACCTGCCTCCGCAAGGACATCCCCTTGTTTTCCCTCAAGGCCGATAACTTTGTTGCCAAATGGCAACAGGGAAACCCTCCACGCAGGGGATGAAAATGGTACAGATAATTTCCGATCGTATTCGAAACCGAATTCATTTAGAGAGGTTTTTATCCGTTCGTATCCGAGTCCAGACATTCAACATTCGATGCCGTATCCGTATCCGAATATTTAAATTGCATATTTATGATGTCGATATCCAAATATCCTATCCGGCATAATTGATACTATCCATATTCGAATCCGAATCCGCATAAAAATATCCATATTCGAATCCGAATCCGCACAAAAAATATGAAAACAAATATGATATGAGTGATATCCGTCCGTATCCGATCCGTTTTCATCCATACCTCCACGCATGGTTATCCGCCCAGGGAAGAGGCGGGATTGATAAGTCCAAAAATTTCCCCTCGCGGATATTAAGCACCTATTGCCAAAGTAGGCCCAAAAGTATGAATACTAAACTTATGATATATTTATGAGTATATACTTTTGTGCCTTTCAACAAAAAAGAAAAACTATATCAACGCTATATTTTAATTCAATACAAAATTAATAACACATTATAACTATCACACGTCAAATGAAGACGGTGACAAATTACGATCTTTGATGGGCTAAAGATGTAGCCCAAGGAGGATAAGCGGGCCCCATGGCCCGCCCTAGAGGGGCGGCGTGGGGGCGCCGGACGTGGCAAGGGGCGTGGCTGCCCTAGCCGCCACAGGGGCCGCCGCGCCTGTGGCTGGGGGGCCACACGGCCGCCCCGCCGTCACCACCGTCATCGCCGCTAGTTAACTTTTATTATTATAACTAATTAGGTAATTAATGTTAGGAAACTTAAAAGTTCGTGTTCGATAAGGACTTTCCGTTAGAGTCCGCTTGGGACTATAAATATTAGACCATTGTATTCGGGATCGCTTAAGAAAGTAATTGGGGTAATTCCGTTATTTCCAATCTCCCGCACTCCTCCCTCCCTCCTCTCTCCCTCGCTGCCGCCCATCCCTGCCCTAGCCACCGCGCCGCCGCCCACTGCCGCTAGGGCCGCCGCCCCCGCCCCCTACTCCTCCCTCTCATCCCCCAATCCACTAGCCCCAATCCACTCTCCCGCTGCGTGTGTTACAACTGGTATCAGCAGACCAGGAGTAATCCATGGCTTCCACCACTACCATGCATTGAAGAAGATCCTCGACGGCGTTAGCAACAACTTCGACGAGCACGTGGATGAGGTACACCATCGCCTCGATGACCTCAGCGATCGCCTCCAGATCGTGGAGGGACACCGTGCTGCGAGGAACGGATCTACACCGACATCGCCAGCCCCTCCAGCACCCATCAATGGTGCTGGCATAGATGGACCTTCACACGTCATGAGTATCTAGAAGCTCCCAATGGCGGTTCCGGCACCTCCATCAACGCTGTGCAAGGAGGCACAGGTTGCAGAGGCAAAAGCAGCATCGACGATCCGTCGTTCTGAAACTCCGCTGTGGCGCCCGCCGTACAGCGTCAGCTTAGTCGCACCTACGTATAACGGAGCTTCGGATCCATAGCCATGGATGTCCAAGATGCAACTTCTGTTCCGTCTATATAACTACCTGAGGAGGAAAAGGTAACCTATGCAGCTTTCCATCTGACAGACATTGCATCTGCTTGGTTCACAAAAATCTCAACAGTTAAGCCTATTGATGATTGGGAGTTATTCACATGGATCCTTCGACGTGAATTCAGCCATCTCCAGACACCTGAATCACTACTACAAAACAAGGATATTGTAACACTTTCTTGTAACATATTCACCGATGTGTTCCAGTAAAATTTCATAGTAACATAAAATAGTGTGTTACAGACTTTGGTTGTAACACAAAACACTTTTTTGGTAAGAATGTGTTACTGACAACTATTATAGTAACACAAAATTAGTGTTACAAGCAAAATGTTACAAAAGAATATTATGTTGTCACACATAAATGGAACATATAAAATGTGTTACAAATATATGTCTTGTAGTAACACAAAATAATGTTACAGTCCAAGTGTTACAAAGAAACTTTTACATGTAGGCCTTCCAATTCATGATTGAAAAGGATTTCACACTAGATGTTGTTCTATCTAACTATCTTATAGGAAATCACATCATGGTGTTCATGTGATATTCAATCAACGAATGCAAGGTTTGGAGGACCATGTAGATGTCGATACCCACTTTGAAATTATTGGGCCAAGCTCAAGCTCAGGGCGCTATAGATGGAGCAAGATCATGAGAAGAACAAGTACGACAGGGAAGAAAAGCAGGAAATAAAAAGCTAAGTAACATTTTGTGAGAATAGTAGATTTTTTACATTGTTGACTGAACTCATACTTACCTTGACCCTACATGATTAGTGCGAGAATGTTTCTTGGCTTCGACTCTAACCAAAAAACAAATATGAAAAAGTCTATCTCCTACGGCTCTTTCCGGCTCTGAGAAAAGACTAGCGTCTATACTTTTGATTTGAGTCACAATCCCATCTCCAACACTTATTTGTCCAACAACCTTACCTCAAATTTCAAATCAAACATTCTTCTTATCCACCAACGAAATTTCAAAGCAAGTATTCTTATCCACCAAATCAACCATTCTAACTTGGTTATTAGAAAAGTTGTGATAAATACTAGTAGGTATGGAAGCCAAAAAATAAGGTTAATGAAATAAATAATTTTTTGAAAAATAACGTTGGTTGTTTTATAAAATTTAAGTGAGCAAAAACAATATTTTAAAATGCTGATTACAATCGATGGCAACCCAATTATCTAGGGATCAAGCATCAAACAGTTGACAAATAATAGTCATTGCCCACATTTAAAATGCTAAGTACAATTGATGGCGAACCAATTAAATTCAAGCAACTGGCACATAATAGTCATTGCCCTCATGCATTTGTATATATCATATATCTCTAAAAAATGGTAACAGATTTACAATAACAGATTTACATGTCCAATAATAATGGCGATAACTAAAACACACATCCTATAATCCTCGCAGCAGCCCATCTTACACAAAGCTTGGACTGTGAAAACATGAGGCTCCAATTCGGCACATCGTGGTCCTGCTAAAAAATGAGTTAACATTATCATCTTATCATCATAGTTCCATTGAACCATAAACATCAAGATAGGTACACTTTTTGGAAGGACCTGAACACTGATAGTGACAAGTTTACTATAACGTCATCAAAGTTCATCAAGGAAAGGACTAAAGCTCATCTTAGGAGTTCATCAAGGAAAGGACTAAAGCTCATCTTAGGTCAGGTTCTTCCCAAAAAAATAATGAAAACTCTAGCAAGGAGAAGGCCAACGACATAACAGTCATTATCACCCATTCCCTGCACATTTTTCTACTACTATGCTCCAGATAGCATTACTGTGAGGATAAACCAGGTTTAGAAATAAAATGTGTTAGCATTTGAGTAGTTAACTTTTTCATGCCTAATTCTATGCATAATATACATTTAAGGCAATTAAATTGGAAATCATTTTGTAACATAAACTATTAATCTTTTCAAAACAGGGCAAAGCAGGGCTGCACCAATGACTGGTGAGGATTATTACCGATTAACTGATTATAGATGGACACAACCAATGCTGACTTGTAGGACAACTACAGTTGCTTAATCATTGAGCATCCATTGGGTAAGCGACTAATCGGAGCCTCCTGCAGGAACCGGTGCACAGCATGCCCAAAATTAGTTGATGAGAAGAGAAATTCAATGATGGTAGAATAAAGTAAGCCTAACGGAATACAGAGTAGCAAGCATTCAAGCAAAGGCGGTGGTGGTGACATCCTGGCCAGTAATTCAATGAGAAGAGAAATTCAATGTAAAAATAAAGTATTACATTAAGTACCAAGTTCTCAATTTCTTATAACTGTACACATACATAAAAATTAAGAAATGAATTGATGTCTAGTTCTAAGCTCACACAGGTACAATCTTAGTCACAGCAAGGGCAGACACAAATTAGTTCATAACGAAAAGCTTTTCCCAGGAATTTCATGATCACAGCAGGTTATCACTTATCAATACAATATACCAGTATTATCACAAGAGTGAAATAGATCAAAGGCAATAATGCATTGTGTATGAGAGCATAGAGATACAGAGGTATAGGGCTATAGGCATACTTGAATTAGTTCCAGTCTTCCATACTTCTAGTGTTTAAATGGAAGTGCAAGAACTACTCCAATTTTCATTGGTTTGCACTGTCCTGTTATTCTCAAATAAACATTGGCATGAGCATGACAATTGAGATACTGATACAATGACTCTTCACACAAGTCAGCAACTACCAACCACACCCCCCACCACAACCTACCCCCCCCCCGCTTTTTTTTTTTTTTGTGAGGAGCTACCAAGTATATATGATCAGCGCAGTAAGCAATACTATTTCTATGGATCTGTCTTAACTACTTTTATATTTCAGTAATTCCTAATTCCTAAATTAACCAACAAAAATAGAATATTACAGTCCTAATAATTCCCAAATTAGCCAGCCAATTAGATGAACCAAACCGAACAACATGGACTAAATAGATCAATTATACAGCAACGGACTACTTACCTAGTTACCTGCTCGGCTGCCTTGCTCTGCTGCTCCAATTGGTAGAGGAGGAAAGGAAGTGAGCCCAAGCCATGCGACTGTGAAAACGTGACCAAGCAGAAACGTCAGTAGAGGCAGAAGTTCGTGTGCCGCTCGATGGTTCTGCTGTTGCGCGACAAACGGGCAGGCCAAGCCCCGCCGGCGCGCCCACAAGCCCTGGCTCTTGGCTGCTGCACGGAAGGAATACATATATCCCGCTAGATCCAGGACAGGCCCGGGCCCGCAGCCACCCTAGCCTGGAGTAGCGGCGGCCTGGAAGCGCCGGCCTCGAGCGGCAGCGGCACCATACTGACAAGGGGGGATGCGGCGTGCCGGGTCGCCGGACTTGAGGGCCGGGGTGTGGCCTAGATGGATTGCCAGGAGAAGGGTGCAGGCATGGTCCATGGATGTCAAGATTAAGAAGATCTAGATGGAAACTGGAAGAGGACATACTACGAGATAAAAGTGGTGGAGGAGGAGGAGGTTAGTGGACTCCGGTCCTGAGATAATTCGGTATGGGCGGTTTTCAATTTCGCATCCGGCTGTTCGCGGGAGTTTGTGCGCCAATATTTTTAAACCAAAAGTAATTCCATTTTAAATTAGTAATAGTGTAATTATTATTATTAGACAAATTTAAATAATTATTTAAAAGTCGCACATATGCAGCTAAATAAAGGCAATTAATTAGATCTTGAATAAAATAAGTTTTATTCAATAGTTTTTCTATTGAAACGAAATATTGATCAAAATTTTAAATCCTTGAAAAAGCATAATGATTTGTTTATGTCTTCTATTAGCTTTTGGGATGTGATAAATGAATCCATCAAACATGGTCAATTTTTTCAAAAACCAGAAAACACTAGTCATTTAGGTTCCCTAAATATTATGAAAATTGAGTGAAAATTGCTTGTTTGAGACTCTAAATGAATTCAAATAAAAAACTTGTCAACTACAAAGTTTTATAACTTTTTGAGATCTACATTTTTTATTTAAGGAGTTTCTCCATCTGAGGTCGTTTATAAAATTTGAATTTTAAATTTTAAAGGATTCAAATGCAGTTTCACATGATAGGATAAATTCAAATAAAAAGTTATCAACTATAAAATTTCATAACTTTCCGTTAGCAAAATTAATTCAAATTAAAATGTATTCAACTACAAAGTTGTATAATTTTACAACACCTGCATCTTTCATTTTGGTCATTTGATCATCCGACATAGAGGTAGAAACATTGTTCACAAATCTTATATATCTCTCTCTTCTTGTTTCGTAAACTATGAGAGAGATATGTGAGATTTATAAATAGATTTAATTTTACTTTGTCAAATTAAAAAATGATCAAAATAAAAGTTGTAGATCTTAAAAAGTTATACAACTTTGTAGTTAAAAATTTTTCATTTAAGTTGATTTACTGCTTCAAAATATATTCTGAAATGTGTTTTTGCCGAGTGTAAAAAGGTCTTTGCCGTTGCCGAGTGCCAAAAAAAAATAGCACTCGGCAAAAAGGCCTCTTTACCGAGTGCTTTTTTATCGAGTTTTTTTTTCCCTTTGGCACTCGGCAAAGAGATCTTTGCCGAGTGCCCGAAAAAAACACTCGCAAAGTAATTGGCACTCGACAAAGAGCTAGATTCCGGTAGTGCATCTAAGAAAGAATCACCTGAATTTTCGCACATTTGAATTTTTTCAAACAATCTTAGAAACAACCAAAACAAAAGTTGTAGATCTCAAAAATCATGCAACTATGTAGTTGATGACTTTTTATTTAAATTTATTATGGTCTTGTATACTCATTTTAAAACAAGATAAATATAGATTCAGCCACCTAAAATATATAGCAACTCTCTTATTGTTCACTTTTAAGTTGAATGTCAAGTATCAAGAAACTATTTTCCATTAATATTTTTATTATTTAATAGAAAGTAATATAATTGGCCACATTAAGTTGATGCCATCAGTTATATTAAAACAAATTTCATTTATGTACGTTCATATTAAAATTAATGTTAATCATTAATTTAAAATGGAATAATTTGGTAAATTTTATTAATATTATCATATAACCAATATACATAGTCATTACTCGTAACGCAAATTTTAGATAGAGAGATCTAGTTGTATATACTTTTTTAATATAAGGACTGTCCAGATGTCCATCAAATTTCCTTTTGCATATGGCGAAATCTAGTAGTCTATTTTAGATATATACATACTTTATTTTTTGATATATAAGAACCAGAAATCCAAAATCAGGAGTCGTGGAACATTAGTTTCCCTCCATAAAAAAAAATTGACTGAAATTAGGAATCCATTTTGCCGCCGTAACAGTTGCCGCTCTTGGTGACTTGGTCAGATCCAATAATCTAATCTAGGGGAAAAATCCAATCCTCGTTCCCTCGAACAGACCGAAAAAGCAGGTCAGCGCGGTGGCACCTCCCTTCCCTCCGGTTTATCTCCGGCCACAGAGATGTCTTCACCATCGGAGGCAGGCAAGGCTCATCACATTAGCCTGGCTTTTCTTTTTCCCGTTCACCCCACCTTGCGCGCGCCCTCTCCTTCTAGTGCCGCCGACCAGTGGCTACGACCCGACGACGACTATACGACCGCCGCCGCATCCCGGCGTCATCTGCCCAGGTCTTCATCGAGCTCTTCGCAAGCGACCGGCACTCACCAGGTATGCCCACTGCTCGCCTTCCTGCTGCGCGAAACCGTGCGCCCAATGCCCCAAACCCTGGCTATTGGACGCCGAGCACGCCGCAGGAAGTCTGTGCGGCGGCAGTAATGGCGGTGACAAGGCAACCCCTTCCCACTTTCCCGTTTCCTCTCGTTTTGTCAGATCGGGTTCCTCTCCGGCCGGCAAGGCAACGGCCTGAGGTCTAAGCTCGCGGCAGACAGATGCACGACTCAGAAGTTGCATTTATGTTTTATATTTATAAACACCACCAGCTAATGAAAGCTCCTGAGATCAATTATTGACCTGTGGCAAACCGAGATTATTTACCCACAATAATAATATACTACTTCAAAGATTGAATTGGGTCTTGTCGACTAATCATCAGTTCATCACAGCGATTCACTGTAGTTTTGTTTTGTTTTCTTACCATTTGTATTAACCATGGCTTGGGAGAAGCCCAGTTGACATGTCGTATAAGCAAATATTTGATTAACAATTTGTTTTGCAGACTAGAGATGGCTTAGCACAATTCCTGTTCATGCATTGGAAACTGAGCACTTATACAAAACAATGATAGCAGCAGGAGCTCGGCCGCTGCACTTCGACAACTAGGTAAGCAGGTAGTAGTGCATCGACAACTTATGCAACAGCTTTCATTCACTCGTATAGGCAAAGGAAATACTTTCTGCTTGATTGTTTCACTAGTATCATGGTATGCCAGGTCGTTTATTTTGTTCAAGCTATCTAAGTAGTGGTATATATAATGCTTTAGACCATCTTATCTGAACCATAGCAAAACACTTGTTCTCAAGCTCCAAGTTCAAAGAACATTACAAATATGCACTTTAGTCTAATTGTTACTTTCAGTTATAATTGATTCTTATTGTGAATTAATTATCCTATGCTTTACTATCATAATCTATACTATTGTTGATTCTATATATATAATGGTTCATTATCTATTAATTCTTCTAGACCCTTAGTGTGAAGAACAAAATTAGTTGTGAAATGAAGAAGACAACACATACAATGGGTACAAAGAGTTATGCTCGTTGGTTTGAGGGTATGGTGAGTTATCTTCTGTTTTAAAAAAAAAAATTGTATATGATTTCTTCTTACTTTTCTTGTCGCTATTTTCTCAGGCAAGCTGATTCTGAGAAACAACCACATAGAGCAAAGGTTTATCTCAAACTCATACTACATGCACATGAAAATTTTTACAAATTGAAAATTATTTCTTTTTTTCTAATGTGTGAATTTCTTGCTTGTAGGTTCTATTGAAAAAATCTTCTAGACACACAATCAAAGTTAGCAGAAAATAGTGACGATGGACTTGCATGAGAAGGTGATGCGTTACATCAAGTGTTGGGAGAAGAGAAACCTGGACAAGTGCATGGTATGGGATTGCTTTCAGCTCCTAAACAAGTTTATGGTCAAAGAACACATTATTTTAAAGATATTAATATAGTTTCACTAGATGGCTTATCATCTAACGTAGAGACTTAGATGTTGGAGGAAATAAGGAAATTCAAAGAGCATTCTAGAGTGCAAGACAAAGTTATTTAAGAACTAAAAAACAATCAAAGGCACGACCAAGAAGTAACAATGTACATTTTAATTTGTAACTCCATATTAAAATATATTACTCAAACTATATATCCACTCTAGGAAAATTATGGTAGAAATGATCATAACAATTCTAAGAAGCAGAAAATTGTGGTAGAAGTGATCATAACAATTCTCAGAATCAAGTGGTGCATTTTAAACGTATTTGCTTTATTTTCCATATTTTCACCTGATCTGGTCTTTTGGCTTTAATATTTTTTCAAATTTTTGTAGAGTTCAATGCGTTACACCCAACCAGAATAATGGATTTCTCAACCATATGTTAAATTTCGGTAAAGTCACTTCCTTATGAATTTAATACTTATTTTGTTCACAAGGATTTTTTATATTAACATGCTACTGTCTTTTTTCTCTTTCTAGAATAAAGAAACATGTGAGTCTGAATTTAGTGATGATGACAATCTACTTTATCCACCGCAAGTAGAACAACAAAGAAACAAAAGGTATATATATTCGAACCACACTTTGCTATAGTTATAGTTCTCAATTTTTGTCTTATTATTTCATACATATTTTATTTATATGTGTAAGGGGCATTATGGAGGGACAACGATTGCACACCAGGATTTGGTTCCTAACAAGGCTACATGCTACAAGCATCAAACACACAAATATCTTCGTCTAGTGAAGGTAGATGACATAATATCACTTGTACTAATTGCATGACTATGATTTACAACTAAGGTTATTCGTCACTAAGAAGTTATGCCAAATTAATGCAGGTTGGCTCCATGGTGCTACTAATGACTTCAAAATATCCTAATAAGGCTAATAAGGCCTATGCAACTCTCTTGAACACTGATCCAGAAGCCATTGATGGTGATGTTAAGACTGGATGTCAATTCTACAAAGTGCGTATAAATCATCCTATAGCAAAAGATGAGCAATTAGTGAGGCCTATGTCTAGCTTTCTTAACTTTACATCAATGTACATATATGGCATCATGGACTAATTAGTAATGTTACAATTTACATTTTCTTTGTAGGTTGAATGACTAAAGGCTAAATTCCTACATCAGTGTCTACAAGAAGAAGCGGCGGACTTTATGAATCCTAGCTAGTTTTTGAATTTTTATTACAAGTATGGACTATATGTGTTTGCTCTCTAGAGCCATGTCGCTATGTACATATACTATAATTTGATATGAACAAGCACTATGTTTAAAATTATCATATAATATGTGGATCTTGTCATGATTATAGAAATTTGTGGTTTATATGATGTTTCAATATGTCATATTTGTGTGATTACTCCCTCCGTCCCATTGAGAACGTCGTCCGGGAAACGTGTTTGTGAGGAGGACACGATTTTCCAACGACAAACTCTATAGGACAGAGGGAGTATATAATAATCTGTGTGCCACGTGTCAATATGAAATAAACATTTGTTTCATAATCTGATTATGTTACAATAGATGTAAAAAAGTGTTACAAATCACGTGTTCCTTTGTTCTGTACTATGCTCTGCCATAGCATAGAAGTGTTACTAGAACTAAAAAAGTGTTACAATAGACAATCCTTGTAACACTAGCTAAATGTTCCAATAGATAAGTAAATGTGTTGCAGACTACGCATTCTATCATAATATGAAGTGTTACTAGGGCAAAAAAAAAGTGTTACAACATAAATCATTGTAACACTAGACAAATGTTCCTATAGACAAATAGATGTGTTACAATAAACTAGTCTATAGTAACATGGCCAATTGGAACACTAAAAGAAATGTGTTACTAAGAGAGCTAGTAACAC
>JADLZL010000430.1:0-17013 GCA_015844335.1 Chrysopogon serrulatus | reverse complement strand
TTACTATTTTCATGTTTCTGAAATCTACCATTACTATTCGCTTAATTGGAAATATGCCATTGCAATTTGCCAAATACCGCACAAATGCCGGTTACACTTGACCAGCCATGGGGCCCACTTTGCATGTTACGTATAGGTGTCGATATTTGGTATGGACACCGTTACCCCTCCCTCGTCTCTCTTGACCCAAATTTGAATTGTTCAGCGGACCGCCACTTGAGGCGGCTCACGCACGAGAAAAGCGGCGTCCCGTAAATTGAAGCCCGCCTTGCCGCCGCCGCCCGCCGGCCGGCCGCCACGCGCCTGTAACTCGGCCATTGCTGGGCGCCGTGCCCTCTGGAGCTCAGCGACTCCCGGGACCGTGGACGACGCCCTGCCGCCCACTTCGCCAGCCCCTCGCGGGCGTCCGGAACCTAGAGGGGCCGCTGGAGCCGAACGGCCGCGCCCCCCAGCCCCTAACGCTGCCCCTCACAGCTCGCCACCGCTATGGGCGCTGCCGGATCGGGCGGCGAGCGCTGGCGGCGGCCGCTGCCGCTGCCGCCGTCGCCGCCCAGCGACTTTGTTGCCCGGTCCTCGCCCCGCCCGCCCAACGCCGCCGGCCCAAGCTCCTTTTGCTCGTGCACGGCAGATCCACTGCTGCTCCTCATCACTCTACTTCAAGCACTCCTCCGTGAGATCCAAGAAGAGCTTTGGAGAAGATAAGCCTCAAGGTCCTATTTTTAGTTCTTTCCCCAAACCGTAACTCCAACTGTTTTTGGCTATTTGCGCTCGGATCTGATCTAATTTCAGGTGTATATATATATATATATATATATACATGTATTATTATGCATTCTAACTTCGATTTTCTTGCAAAAATGATTGGGCGAACATGTGTATGGTCATCTCCCCTACTCGGTCCGTCTGGCATATGCAGGAATTTTAGTTCCTCTTTTAGCCGATTGAATCAGCTTTTAGAATCAGTATATAAGCTTATATTTGTTGAGATTTACCCCTTTAGGTTGGTAGCATATGGAATCGGATTTTTAGTTGACCTTATAATAATTCAACTGAAACTGAAACCACAGTGTTGTTTAGTTAGTTTAGATGCTGATCCTTTATTTTCAGGTGTCCTATAATTTGGTTGTTACATCGAAACACCAAAATAGGGGTGAACTTATTTTGATGCAGAGATATATGCAGAGCAACTCCCAATTTAAATTTCTCCCCATCACAAGCTTTGGAGCTATCTGTTGCTACAAGCCTACAGTATGCTACTATTATCTATTATTATTATTCATTTGTAAACTTGATGCACAGCCAAAACTATCAGTGTTGGTGCCCCACAATTTTTTTTTTTTGGTTTTGGGGATAACCTAAGAAGTGCCAAAATACATTGTTTGCTTGCTTTCTGAAACTCTCTTTCCTTTAGCAGACAAGTAAATTAGCATAGTTTCTACAGCCTGCTATCTGCTAAGAAGATGGCAAACAACAATAAAAAGATTTTGGTGTATACAAGAAGTCCATGCTTGAGAATTTGTTATTCATTATCGCATATAATGTATGGTGATTTGTTCAGATCATGTCCCAGTTTAGTTATTGATCTTAAATTGGTGGTGGTGGTGGTAGTAGTAGTAGTCTGATAGAATGCATCTGGTAACTGAAAAATAACAGCTAGCCACCTGTTAAACAAAACAAAATTCAGTCAATCCCCTCTCGTCAACCGGTCTCACTTGTTGAGCTTTGGTGCGCAGCGATCATCGGAAGCGTAAACCGCGTCGGCGATGGACGACGAGGTCAGCAGGTAATGAACTTCAATTGACCCCCTTTACACTTTGCTAGAGTAGTCCGTGATTGACCCATATGTGTGGGGATTTCCCACGTTGATTTCATTTGCGTTTTCATTGTTCTGTTAGGCTTGCTATG
Source organism: Chrysopogon serrulatus (assembly GCA_015844335.1). Lineage (NCBI taxonomy): Eukaryota > Viridiplantae > Streptophyta > Magnoliopsida > Poales > Poaceae > Chrysopogon > Chrysopogon serrulatus. The sequence goes on along the minus strand of JADLZL010000430.1, from coordinate 15,108 downwards.
TTCATGCTAGAGCCGAAAGTCCAAGGTTTCTTTTTACGATCGACGATTCCGGTAGAAAAGTGTACCGGAAGGGCGTTGTGATTAAGTGGCAAGTTGAGTTAGAGTGTTAATCGTAGACATGCTGATTGTAACACCCCTGGTGTTACGTTAGCCTAAACCCGCCATGTCATCATCATCATTGCATAAGCATTTATCATTAGAAAACCCTAATGAGAGTAACTAAAATAAGTTTATTTAATGTTAGGGTTTGTTTGAGTTTCCTTATATCACATGTGTATGTGTACACCATTTAAATTTCACTTGCAAGTTTAATTTTGTTTATAAAAGTAATCAATTAAAAAGCAACCTTGATGTTTGCAAGTGCTTGGCTAATCTTAGCTTACACCCCAACCAAGTTTTACAAGTCAAACAAGGTAAAAAGAAAGATTCAAAATTGATTGAATTCAAATCCCAACACTAAAGCTAAATTGGCTAAGTGTTGGAAATTTGATATCAATTTCAATTTTAATGAGCTAACCATAATTAATTTTATAAATAAAGTTGCTAACCAATGGCACTATTTCAAAGTATGAAGTTTGTACTTTGAAAGTGTACTATTGGTTGGGTTTAAAAATGCCACAACATCATTAATTAATTGCCCAAAAGTCCAATTTGAAATTTCCTCCAAAAAGCTTGATTTCCAAAGTGTTTTTTTGCCCCTTTTCTAAATTTCATCTCAAAATATTCAAAATTTGGGAAAACTCCAAAAATACAGTTCGTGCATCTCTTTGAGCTCTACAACTTTGGTATACAAAGTTTTTCAAGTTTTTAATAAAATTTTAAATAATTTCAAAAGTTCTTTAAATTGAAAAGTGTTCCCTTTTGAGTTTTAAACTCCATTTCAAAAATTATTCAGTTTCATAAAAAACTTTCTACATGAAAGTTGTAGATCTTGATAAATGGAACAACTTTTATTTTTGGAGATTTTATCTTTTATTCAAAATTTAAAAGTAATTTTGAAATCCCAAAAACTAGCATTTGAACTCATTTTCAAATTTGAATTGCAATTCAAAAATTATTTGGATTTTGACAAAACTTCTTGAATAAAAGTTGTAGAGCACAAAATTCTGGACAATCTGTATTTTTGGAAAATTTTGAGTTCAGTTCAAAGTTTGGGAGCAATTTGAAAAGGGGAAAGATGTGCTGGCACTGTGCTACAGTAACAGGGGGGCACCTCACCCTTTGCCCATGCCGGCACCGCTTTGCCGCCGCCGCCGTGGCTTTTCTCGCACCTCTGTCGATCTCTCGCGCGCCCGCACCTGGACATCGTCGTGAACTCGCTGTCCATCTCGTCAAGCACACCCCGACCCTATAAAAGGCCGGAACCGCCGCCGTCGCCGATCCTTTTCCTTCTTGCACCGCCACCGCCGGCCACTCTCTATCACCGGCACAATCCACGCCCCCCTCGCTTCCACCGCTCTTCGATTGCGTTTGCAACCCTGTCCGCCACGCCCGTGGCGCACCTTTTGAGCCAAGAAGTGTGAGCTATAACCGCCTCGAGTTGCCAGCGTGACTCCATCTTCCCCAACTCCGCCAAAATGCCGCCGCACCGCTTTCGCTGCCGCCGCCATCCCTCTCTCCGCATCGCCTCCGCTTCGATCGATCAGCCTAGCCTGAGCCGTGGTGAGCACCCTAAGCTTTAGCCGCTTTTTTGGGTCGCTTGGGTGCTAGGCCGGCCGTTGCACCGTCACGCCGCCCGCGAGCAGAGAGCCGTTGAGCCGCTTTGTACCGGGGCCGCCGCCCGGCGGACGGAAAGGAGTCGTGGTGGTAGTCATGTGTTCGCCTCGCCGAGGGGAGAGTGCAAGTGGTATGTTTGTTGTCGCCGGAGGGCCGCCGACGGCGAGCAGCGCCGCTGTCTCCGTTCGGTCGGAGGAAGAAGAGAGGAAGAAGGGACCGACAGGTGGTGGGTCCCCCTCACCGGGAAGGGAGGAGTGAGGCCGACTCTTCCGCCCCGCCACTGGCCGCTGAGCTGCTGGGGGAAAGGGAGGCGCACGGGGCGGGCCACGCCATGGGCTGGGCTGCTGCGCCGCTGCGCCGGTGAACAGGCCGGGCTGGATCAGCTGCACGTTGAGCCCGGAAAAGAAAGGAAATGTTTTTCTTTTTCCAAATCTAATTTATAAAACTGGTTTTCACCTTTTTGTTACAATTTTATTTGGGCAAGTAAAAATGTGCAAAAATATGTTCTGGAATCCTTGAGTGATGCACTACCTAGGAAAAATACTAACTATGGGTTTTCAATAAAAATTAATTGTGTTTTAATTTGCTTCTTTATTTAATAAATGCAACTTCAATGATTTTTAATAAATAAAATATGAGTCCAAAAATTATGAAATTTGTTTTGTGTGCTATTTAGTTGATAATGATCTTAATTATAAAGTTTGATCATGTTTTGATTAAGTTTTGTATTATACCTAATTAATGCCTTGTTTTAATTAATGTTAATTAGTTAATTCTTTGATTAATTAGGGTTTAGTTAATCCCCAATTAGCAAGTTAATTAGTGGCTTTCAACGACTGTAAAAATGGTCAATAAATTAGTAATCACCTCTAATCACTATTAGGGTTGTCTGATTTTGGATTGAGTGATGACCCCAGGTCATTAACCCTAATGACCTTCGGCATTTTATGTTGATTGCGTACCGTTAGTCCGTCGTCGTCGACGCTAGATGTACCTTCTTAGTGCAACTATACCGTGAAGGAAAGTTGTACTCAAGATAGGTTAACCATCGTTGCATCATTATCGCATGCACCTTTTATTACTGCATTGTGATCATGCATCTCCATCGTGTAGCCGTACCGTCTGAAGGTGTTCGGCGTGAAGAGGTTGGTCCTGATCTCAACAGTGTCATCACTGCTCCTAACTTCGTCGAGCCCCAAGGCAACCCTCGGATGCATTTAAACCCTGCCTTGTATTTCGAAAAGCTTTTATATTGTATGTTGATGATGTGATGCATTAGGTAATAGGAGTTGTGTGATCACCTAATTTGGTGCATTTACCATACCTTGATATATACCCCGGATACTGTTTTGATTTCGAAAATGCTAGTGCATGCTTAGCCCCCGCAGATAGCAAAGGCTTTATGAAATGTTTTTAAAGATGTGATAACAAAAGTTCCCCCTTGAGGGTAATTACGAAAACTCGATGTTACTTGTTGGTATCCCTTCACTTTGATCGGGTCAAGGGTACGCAACAAGAGCATGATGATGAGTAAATTGAGGCCGGGTGGAGTGACTTGCATCAGGAAGGGCTAGTGCCCCGGTGTAGTGTCGCCCACTTGTGAGCCTAAGTAAGCACCGTCCCCGTTGCCTTGGCCCCGGGATCATGAGGTTATTGGATAGTACTAGTCGCATGCTAATGGCGGTAAGCTCCCTTGTATGATCCATGCGAGAACGAACAACCGGCACGGGAAGTAGCGTGTACCCATACTACAGGTATACCCGTCGACGGTTGTGACTGACGGCGTAGGAAAGTGGTGTACTGTACTCTCGTGGCTAGGACCCGTTCTGGCAGGGAGAAATACAAGCGTGAGTTGATGTATGTGAGATGTTCGGTCCTGCATACATCGTGTGGCTAGGAAGCCCCAGCTGGGTATATAAGCGATTCGAATCGTCGTGTGCTCCACGATATGGGAGCCATGATCCAAGCACCAGCATCGTAGTAATAATGGAAGTTGATGATGGAAAGTTTTGAATCCGATACTTGATTGACAAGTGAGTGATGTAGTAAATTAAGGACCGGCTTAGTCTCTTTTTTTGCAAAAGGTATCTTTTGATCTTGCTAAAGCCTTACCTTGATTCCTATTAGCCAAGATTCCCGAGTCTTCTCCCCAATCTTGGTCGGGTAAGTCTTGCGGAGTACTTTTTTGTACTCGTGGTTTGTTCAACCCCTCGTTGCGTGTGAACCGTGTGAACAAGTGTGCTACGGCCCTTGTTGCATGACGGTGATCGAGGAAGAGTCTGCTGAGGAATAGATTGTGTGGCCCGTGGGCAGGGCGCTTTTGTTGGGTGATTGTAATAAAGTTAAGTAATGATACTTCCGCTGTGTTGTAATAATGCTACACTCTGGTTTGTATAAGTTTGACAAAAGTTTTGTAAATTAAATTATTGTAAGTCTTCCGCTACTCTGATATTTTGTATGAAAACTGTTGTAATGCTGTGATGTCTCTGTAAGTATCGATCCTGGAAGAAACGTGGTTTATCGGGGGTTCACCCGACGGGACATTCTAGGTTATGTGGTGCTCAAGTACGCTGACAGAGGTCTAGGGACAATGTCAGGTGCTTATGGGCCATGTAATTTAGAAGGTTCTCGCCACGTAGGGTATCGAGCGGTACTTGCAAAGATACTCACAAGATATTTTTTCGAAAACTTCAAAATGTTTTGGATCCAAAAGTTAAATGTGGTTTGGTCCAAATTGCTTCGCTCCCGTCTTAATTCTTTCTTGTAGCCTTCTAGGTGCTATTTAAAAGAGTCTTAAGCGGAGTATCATGTTGTTTTCCTTTTGCCCTATATTATTAAAAAGAATGCTTATGTTACTTTAAAAAAAAGTCTTTTGCTTGATCCGTAGGTTCGATCATGCATCATGTTTAATTCACATGTTTAAACTTGTATCCCCGTTAAAAAGTGGTTGGGCTAAGTAAAATCAATCCTATTCTTGCTAGCCCTAGGATTTCCATCTTATAGGCTTTGCTTGTGTATAAATATAATCTTGTCTATAACAGATGTCCGGCAACACTCGTGTGCTGGTTCTTCACACGAGGGAGGTGAGGTCCCTCGTGCACCACCAAAGCACCACCGTCCTTGGCTGAAGCCGTGGGCAGCTTTAGTCCATGCCACCATCGAAAATGCCCGTATGCTACGGAAATGAGTCGAAAAAAATCAGAATGCCCCACATGAGAATCATGGTCGTCGTAATCACGACGAAATCACATATGCGATTTCACCGAAACTCGTCCGCCCAAAGGTTCACAAGGGCCGAGGAACCCCTAGAAGCTAATGATTGGCTTCGTATTATAAATTTAAAGTTTGACCTGCTAGAGGGTTGTCCCGACTTGTTGAAACCCAAGTTTGCTGCCCAACCCTTGAGAGGCCCCCGCATCCGCATGGTGGGCAAATTTTCTAGCACGCCGCCCGGTTGGTCGACAAGTCACTTGGGCCATGTTCCAAAATGCATTTCGTCAAGACTTCATTCCCCGACGGGTGATGCAAGCAAAGCCGGAAGAGTTTCTAGCCATAAAGCAAGGTGGTCGGTCAAGAGTGCAAGATGTGAATCATTAGTCATCTATCACAAAGATGCACCGGAACATGTGGATACGGATATCAAGAAAAAGAAATGTTTTATTCGGGGTTTAAAGAGTGATGTTGAAACCCACCTTTACCGCAAAACCGAATGCCACATTTTATGAGGCTGTGGATATTGCAATATCTTATGAAAGATCCATGCTTAAACAGAAGAGTGAAGAGTGGCGTGCTTCCTCTAACCTTTCTCGGGGGAATCCGAAAACGCCCGGAAGGTTATATTCCACCCTACTCAAAGATACCCACCAAAGAATCCCGCTATCCACCGCACCAACAAAGTCATGAATCCTATTACTACCCACCACAACAAAGAAGAAGCCCACGTGCAACAGTGTACACTCACCCTATCGCCCCAACCCATTCCCAAAGAAATTAATACCTGGGGTATTCGAACTCCCACTCCACCACTCCCCCACGCGCCATTCACCGGGTAGAGTCCCCTGCTTTTAACTGGTGGAGAGTCCTGACACTTCATTCAATATTGTCCTTATCCAAAGACGAAAGTGATCCTAACTTCCAACAAGGATCCGGTAACCAGCAAGTCGTAACCAAGGCGGAGGTAAATCACAAAGATATCTCGAAGGTGAATGCCGGGAAGAAGACTGGGCGTGTATATCATGTCCAAACTGGAGATGTTCTTAAAGGAGAACCTATTTTAATGGATATGTTCCTTGTCGCCAGTCATCCTGCACTTACATTATTTGATTCTAGTGCATCACATACATTCATCAACCGTACTTTCGTTGAAAAGCATGAAATTCCCATAAAAGAAATTAAAAATGAGTTTTTAGTGCAATCGCCGGGAGGGCGTATATGCACACAGGAAATGGTATATCAGGTTCCTATATCTTTTGATGGGTATCTCTATCTCATGAATCTGATGGTACTAAAGGATCAAAACATAGATGTGATCTTTGGAGTAAATTGGTTTAAGGAATTCTTGAATGAGCCTTTCCCGGTGTTTCTTCCTTCTTTCTCCTAAGTCACGATTCGTTTCTAAGAATTGTGACTTTCCGAAAACATGAGACTTGTAATATGAACCCTTCTACCTCCCTTATGAAACCATGTAAGGTGTGTCTACTTGATACATTTCCTTTTCCATTACTTAGCCCTAAGCTTTGAATCTCGGGACGAGATTCCTTTTAAGGGGAATATAATGTAACACCCCGGTGTTACGTTAGCCTAAACCTGCCATGTCATCATCATCATTGCATAAGCATTTATCATTAGAAAACCCTAATGAGAGTAACTAAAACAAGTTTATTTAATGTTAGGGTTTGTTTGAGTTTCCTTATATCACATGTGTATGTGTACACCATTTAAATTTCACTTGCAAGTTTAATTTTGTTTATAAAAGTAATCAATTAAAAGCAACCTTGATGTTTGCAAGTGCTTGGCTAACCTTAGCTTACACCCTAACCAAGTTTTACAAGTCAAACAAGGTAAAAGAAAGATTCAAAATTGATTGAATTCAAATCCCAACACTAAAGCTAAATTGGCTAAGTGTTGGAAATTTGATATCAATTTCAATTTTGATGAGCTAACCATAATTAATTTTATAAATAAAAGTTGCTAACCAATGGCACTATTTCAAAGTATGAAGTTTGTACTTTGAAAGTGTACTATTGTTTGGGTTTAAAAAGTGCCACAACATCATTAATTAATTGCCCAAAAGTCCAATTTGAAATTTCTTCCAAAAAGCTTGATTTCCAAAGTGTTTTTGCCCCTTTTCTAAATTTCATCTCAAAATATTCAAAATTTGGGAAAACTCCAAAAATACAGTTCGTGCATCTCTTTGAGCTCTACAACTTTGGTATACAAAGTTTTTCAAGTTTTTAATAAAATTTTAAATAATTTCAAAAGTTCTTTAAATTGAAAAGTGTTCCCTTTTGAGTTTTAAACTCCATTTCAAAAATTATTCAGTTTCATGAAAAACTTTCTACATGAAAGTTGTAGATCTTGATAAATGGAACATCTTTTTATTTTTGGAGATTTTTATCTTTTATTCAAAATTTAAAAGTAATTTTGAAATCCCAAAAACTAGCATTTGAACTCATTTTCAAATTTGAATTTGGAATTCAAAAATTATTTGGATTTTGACAAAACTTCTTGAATGAAAGTTGTAGAGCACAAAATTCTGGACAATCTGTATTTTTGGAAAATTTTGAGTTCAGTTCAAAGTTTGGGAGCAATTTGAAAAGGGGAAAGATGTGCTGGCACTGTGCTACAGTAACAGGGGGGGGCACTCACCCTTTGCCCATGCCGGGCACCGCCGCCGCCGCCGCCGCCGTGGCTTTTCTCGCACCCTGTCGATCTCTCGCGCGCCCGAGCACCTGGACATCGTCGTGAACTCGCTGTCCATCCATCAAGCACACCCCGACCCTATAAAAGGCCGGAACCGCCGTCGTCGTCGATCCTTTTCCTTGCACCGCCACCGCCGGCCACTCTCTATCACCGGCACAATCCACGCCCCGCTTCCACCGCTCTTCGATTGCGTTTGCAACCCTGTCCCGCCACGCCCGCGGCGCACCTTTTGAGCCAAGAAGTGCGAGCTATAACCGTCCGAGTTGCCCGTGACTCCATCTTCCCCAACTCCCGCCAAACCGCCGCCCGCCGCCGCCATTTGCCCATCCCTCTACGCATCGGGCCGTTTCGATCGGCCGAGCTCGGTGAGCCGTGGTGAGCACCGGAAGCTTTAGCCGTTTTCTTTTGGGTCGTGCTTGCGTTGTAGCCGCCGTTGCACCCGCCACGCCCATGCAGCAGAGCCGGATGAGCCGCCTTGTGCATCCCAAGGCCGCCGCTCCGGCGACGGAAAGGAGTCGTGGTGGTAGCTCGTTGTGTTCGCCTGCTCGAGGGGAGTGCAGTGGTATGTTTGTTGTCGCCGGAGGGCCGCCGACGGCGAGCGAGCCGCCGCCGCCTCCTCCGTTCGGTCGGAGGAAGAAGAGAGGAAGAAGGGACTGATAGGGTGGGGTCACCCCGGCGGAGAGGAAGGGGGCGGAGTGAGGCCGACCTTCCGCCCCGCCTTGTCGCTGAGCCGAGGGGGAAAGGGAGGCGCACGCGGGCGGGCCACGCCATGGGCTGGGCCGCGTGCTGCCAAGCGCCGAACACAGCCGGGCCGGACTGGACTGCACGTGAGCCCGGGAAAAGAAAGGAAATGTTTTTTTTTTTTCCAAATCTAATTTATAAAACTGGTTTTCACCTTTTTGTTACAATTTTATTTGGGCAAGTAAAAATGTGCAAAAATATGTTCTGGAATCCTTGAGTGATGCACTACCTAGGAAAAATACTAACTATGGGTTTTCAATAAAAATTAATTGTGTTTTAATTTGCTTCTTTATTTAATAAATGCAACTTCAATGATTTTTAATAAATAAAATATGAGTCTAAAAATTATGAAATTTGTTTTGTGTGCTATTTAGTTGATAATGATCTTAATTATAAAGTTTGATCATGTTTTGATTAAGTTTTGTATTATACCTAATTAATGCCTTGTTTTAATTAATGTTAATTAGTTAATTCTTTGATTAATTAGGGTTTAGTTAATCCCCAATTAGCAAGTTAATTAGTGGCTTTCAACGACTGTAAAAATGGTCAATAAATTAGTAATCACCTCTAATCACTATTAGGGTTGTCTGATTTTGATTGAGTGATGACCCCGTGTCATTAACCCTAATGACCTTCGGCATTTTATGTTGATTGCGTATCGTTAGTCCGTCGTCGCCGACGCTAGATGTACCTTCTTAGTGCAACTATACCGTGAAGGAAAGTTGTACTCAAGATAGGTTAACCATCGTTGCATCATTATCGCATGCACCTTTTATTACCGCATTGTGATCATGCATCTCCATCGTAGCCGCACTGCCCCGAAGGTGTTCGGCGTGAAGAGGTTGGTCCTCGATCTCAACAAAGGTCATCATCGCTCCTAACTTCGCCGAGCCCCAAGGCAAGCCCCCCGATGCATTTAAACCCCGCCTTGTATTTCAAAAAGCTTTTATATTGTATGTTGATGATGTGATGCATTAGGTAACAGGAGTTGTGTGATCACCTAATTTGGTGCATTTACCATACCTTGATATATACCCCGGATACCTGTTTTGATTTCGAAAATGCTAGTGCATGCTTAGCCCCTGCAGATAGCAAAGGCTTTATGAAATGTTTTTAAAGATGTGATAACAAAAGTTCCCCTTGAGGGTAATTACGAAAAACTCGATGTTACTTGTTGGTATCCCTTCACTTTGATCGGGTCAAGGGTACGCAACAAGAGCATGATGATGAGTAAATTGAGGCCGGGTGGAGTGACTTGCATCAGGAAGGGCTAGTGCCCCGGTGTAGTGTCGTCCACTTGTGAGCCGGTTAAGCACCGGCCCGTTGCCTTGGCCCCGGGATCATGAGGTTATTGGATAGTACTAGTCGCATGCTAATGGCGGTAAGCTCCCTTGTATGATCCATGCGAGAACGGACAACCGCACGGAAGTAGCGTGTACCCATACTACAGTATACCCGTCGACGGTTGTGACCGACGGCGAGGGAAAGTGGTCTCTTCAGTACTCTCGTGGCTAGGACCCGCTCGGGCAGGGAGAAATGCAAGCGTGAGTTGATGTATGTGAGATGTTCGGTCCTCGCATACATCGTGTGGCTAGGAAGCCCCAGCTGGGTATATAAGCGATTCGAATCGTCGTGTGCTCCACGATATGGGAGCCGTGATCCAAGCACCAGCATCGTAGTAATAATGGAAGTTGATGATGGAAAGTTTTGAATCCGATACTTGATTGACAAGTGAGTGATGTAGTAAATTAAGGACTGGCTTAGTCTCTTTTTGCAAAAAGGTATCTTTTGATCTTGCTAAAGCCTTACCTTGATTCCTATTAGCCAGCATTCCTGAGTGTTCTCCCCAATCTTGGTCGGGTAAGTCTTACGGAGTACTTTTTGTACTCAGGGTTTGTTCAACCCCCGTTGCAGGTGTACCGTGTGAACAAGTGTGCTACGGCCCTTGTTGCATGACGGTGATCGAGGAAGAGTCTCGCCGAGGAATAGATTGTGTGGCCCGTGGGCGTGGCGCTTTTGTTGGGTGATTGTAATAAAGTTAAGTAATGATACTTCCGCCGTGTTGTAATAATGCTACTCGGTTTGTATAAGTTTGACAAAAGTTTTGTAAATTAAATTATTGTAAGTCTTCCGCTACTCGGTATTTTGTATGAAAAACTGTTGTAATGTTGTGATGTCTCCGTAAGTATCGATCCTGGAAGAAACGTGGTTTATCGGGGGTTCACCCGACGGGACATTCTAGGTTATGTGGTGCTCAAGTACGGCTGACAGAGGTCTAGGGACAATGTCAGGTGCTTGTGGGCCATGTAATTTAGAAGGTTCTGCCACACTGATGAAAGTTCTAGCAGCAGAACTTAAATGGGCAGCTAACCACCGCTAAGCCGTGGTTCTTTGACAGATTGTGGAGAAGATGTGAGATTAGTTGATGACATGCGCTTGAAACACATGTTTGAGATGTACCAATCTGAGATGTCGTGTCGGGCCTCCTAGTAGGAGTATTTGACGTTTCAGTTTCGAACTGCAGATGAGTACAACCTATTAGAGCCTATTACAGCTTATTACACCCGATGCCAGTCCTTTTCTTACAAAATCTCCGCCTACCAATGGTAACTTTGATAACAAAGAAATAAGAGCCAAACAACCTAGTGATGCCGAGCACATAAATGAGCCTACATATCAGCCTACGATGACCATAAAGATCCCCCAAATGCCAACACCGATAAGAGCACACAGTCCACAACCAATGATGCAGCCCAACACCATACAATGATTCCGATAGGCGTACCGACATATTTGACAACGAAGAGGAGTATGTTGGTGTTGATGATGAGCATTTATATGTGGATATTCCACCTAGAAAACCCACCATACCATATCGCACAACAAATGCATGCAGTACATGAAAGTTCTCGACCCCTCGTTGTCTGGCGAAGGGGGCATTCCTCTTGAAGCGTATGAATGATGCAGATCCTCAAGTGCTGAATGTGCCGCATGATCCGTAGAATCCAAATATTGTCAAGGGTGCCTTGTTTTCCCCGATATCATAACATTCAGAAAGCTATCGCATTATGCCGTGAAGACAAGGTTCATGCTTGCCGGCCCGAAGACCGACAAGACCGGATATATTGCCCATTGTGGGGCCAAGGGCTGCCCATGGAGAATTCATGCTTCTAGGCTCTATGATAGAAGAACAATACAGGTAATATTTGTGTATTCAATTTATTCATGGTAAAGGCAATTCTCTCGCATTCTTTGTTCATATTTTTAACTGCTGTTCTTTTTAGATCAAGGTTCTGCCTGCTGAACACAAGTGTGCTACTAAAAAGTTAGTTTTTGGTAAAATGGCTAGCCAAGGATGGTGTGCAGATAGGGTGGCAGATTGGTTGAAGAAGAACCCAAAGAAATGTGCCAAAGATATCAAAGATAAACTTGAGGGAGATTATGGCATAAAATTGAAGTATTCTAAGTGTCGGGTCGTCCGCAGTAGCAAATTCACGATTCATGGTATATATGAGGATAGTTTTCATCACCTAGTGAATTGAAAGCACAAATGGAACTTGTTTCACCCGGAAGTGTTGTACAGCTTAGAGGTACAGGGCACCAACAAGCCAAAATTCAAGAGGTTTTTTTTTGCATTGAAGCCCCGTAGATGGATTTCTCGGGCCGGTTGTAGACCTTTTGTAGGTGTGGATGCCACTTTTTGAATGGTAAATATACCGACAGCTTGGCTTCAAATTTACTAGTGTGGATGGCCACAATTGGTTATATCATTTGGCATTTAGAATTTTTGACTCGAGACGTAAGATAATTGGAAATGGTTCCCGCAAAGAATTGCATACCGCCATAGGAACACCCGCGATGGTTTAGTCATATGTATAGATGCCCGCAAGGGACCGGAAATGCTAGCTTGGAGCAAAGTTGTTCCCACAGCCGAGTATAGAGAGTGTGAGGCACATGTACTCTAACTTCATAAAGCATTATCGTGGAGATGTGTTCACCGAACACTTGTACCCCCGCAAAGAAGAAGTTACACGTAGGGACTGCTCAAGTGGCATATGAGAAAGATTGCGAGTTTGCACCGTATGCCATTGATTACTTGGAGGAACATCACAATAAAATCTGGTACGATGTGGGTTCTCCGAAAAGAGCAAGTGTGATTATCTAACAAACAATGTTTCTGAAAGTTTCAACGCACAGATAAGGCACATGAAAGGTCTGCTTGTGCATGAACTAGTTGATGGGTTGAGGGAGTTGATAATGGAAAAGAGGTTCCTAAGGAGACAGATTGGTAGTCAAATGCAAGATTCAATACTACCAAGTGTTATTAAGGAGCTCAATACTATTAGCAACAACCCGAAAGTGGTCAAGGTAGCTAGGAGTGATGAAGACATAGCGTAAGTGACACTCCTAGATGACTGGAATAACCAAAAAAGGCACACAAAGAGACTTAGCCAACCATTCATGTTCTTGTAGGCGTTGGCGTGTCACAGAAAGCCATGTAAGCATGCCCCGGCTTGGATCCTGTCAAATAGGGGACTTGAAATTGCAGATTTTGTCCATGAATACTACTCTGTAGCAAGGTTCAGGGCAGCTTATGAGGGAAGAGTTGAGCCTTTCCTAGATAGATCTCAATGGCCTGAAGTTGACCTTGGATACAAAATTTGTCCACCTGTGCTGGGAAGAGCACCAAAGCGCACCTAGAGTCCGTGAGGATTAGAGGTTGTCAAGAGGGCAATGCTACTAAGAAAAAGGTTAGATGCAGAAGGTGTGGAGATTTTGGGCACTTTGCCAAGACATGTAAGATGCCCGAGCTTGACTCGGATGAAGAGATTGGAGGTAGCTTGAAGAATAAGAGGTAAGGAATTGATCAGAACCCATCCACATTTAGACATTTCCAACTCAGAACCTGTACCTTATTTGTTAATGTTGATGTACAAATCTTCTAGGAAAAGGCAAGAAGATGAGGACATACCTAGCACCTCACGCACAAAGAAGAAGGGGGGCAAAGAAAGAAGAAGAAGCCTAAAAAGAAGAAAACCCCAAAGAAGAAGAAGACACCATTGAAGAAGAAGCGTATAAAGTCGCTCGCCTCCACAACCACGTGTTGTCGTGAAGCTATCGACTTCATACTTTTCGGACTTCGCCGGCACCCGCTTGAAGAATTTGTTGAAGTCTGCCTTTTGTAGTTCTCACTCAGTATGCATGTCAACAGTCGCTTTTTGAACCCGTAATGCCCGTGTATTTGTGGCATGTAGCTTTTGCACTGTGTATTGCATGCTTTTGAACTTGTTGGCATCTTTTGAACTTGTTGTGCATGGGAACCAGTTGGGGTCAAATGATCCATGCTTTAGAACCCGTTTGTGTGATATGGTGAGAACAAAATTTCTTAGAATGTGAAGCTGCAGTACTGCTCGTCGTGAATGTGAAGGTGCATCTGCTTTTGAACTTCAATTCTGTTATGTTGTGGATGTGTCCATGTTCATGTACACAAAAAATCATGTTCTCTCTCAAACATATTTCACGTATCACATTTTCCAATTCTCAAACACAAGCTGTCATAAACCACAGCTCACACCTTGAGATTATCGCAACAAACACACTAATGATAGTCAGCCATATTCTCACAAACACAAGTTGTTCATGTTACACACTAACAAAGTTACTACAACTAACAGGTTACACACTAACATGTTACTACAACTAACACACTAACAGATAGCCTATTACTAACACCCTAACAGATTGCTACACGCCAACATTACACTTCCAGATTACATAAACATCGCTAACTAATGCATTGCCTAGGACAAAACACATTGGTTCACTCCTCCATTCTTGAAATCTCTCATCTCCAAATTTTAAGTTGGCAATGTCACCTTCAAGTTTGCAATGTCGCCCTTCAAGCCGATATATCTCAACCTGCATCTCTAGGAACCTATCATTATTCTCGTTTCACTTTGCCTTGAACAAAGAGGAGCACCAACTATGCATTGACCAAAGACCTTCCAATTCGAACTATCCAAAGAAGTGAGGATGATTTTCGCCAGGGGTACAAAGATATACTTGTCTTCAAACCACCAATTGCCACAAGTTGAATCATTCTCGCAAATGACAAACAAAACAAATCCAACAAGCATCTAAGGCCTCTACTTGCATCCGAACAAAAAATGGTGAAATCATGACAAATTACCGGCCAGCTTGTTGGAGCACTTGTAATACCAACCGCCACCCTTGCTCTTGCACTTAATGACCTTGATTTTGCATTGGGGGCAATCAACCAGCGGAAGAACCCGCACAAGAGTGTTGCGGTGGAGCTGCCTCACGCGCCGCCATCTCGATGGAATGGAGGATGGAGGATGGGGTGTGGAAGGAGGTGCGCCTGTGGTACGAGGAGCACTTTGCCTGCACTCGCCTCCAGCTTGCTGATCTCGCCGCCGCCCGCCGTCGCCGCCGCCAGCAAAGAACTAGGGTTTCGGTTCCCCGGACGAGACGCCACGAGTGAAGGAGACGAACTCCATCCGGCTGCCTAATGCGAACGGGCAAGGGCATCGGCGTCCATACGGTTCTCGTGTTCGTGTACATACGCCTGCAAGTGTGCCCCATGGCTGGTCAAGTGTAGAAACCGGCATTTGTGCGGTATTTGGTAAATTGCAATGGCATATTTCCAATTAAACGAATAGTAATGGTAGATTTCAGAAACATGAAAATAGTAATGGTAGATTTCCAATT
>JADLZL010000429.1:0-47531 GCA_015844335.1 Chrysopogon serrulatus | reverse complement strand
TGGGATGAACCCATGTCGTGTTTGATTATATTGAGGAGGTTGAGTCCATTCCAGATGTTTATTGGTTTGAAGTTTCTTGTAGAAGCGAGATGATGTACTGACTTGTGGGGCCCATTTGGCAACCTCTGAACTCTCTTATTCTTCTACTTCTACATGGTCACTTGTCGCGCCCTCGAGCTCCACCCACCTAGGCGGCACCGTGAGCACCACACACCTCAACGCCGTGACGCCTTTTGCCTTGCCCGCTCCCCGACATTGTACCGCACTAAGCACGGCCACTCCGCACATCGGATTTTCGCCACACTCCCGATGTCACGCCGCTCGTGGGAGCTCCATTTGCCGATGTGTGCCACACCCGAGCTTCGCCAACTCCAACCACGATAGCTTTTGATGCCGCCTCCATCCTCGAATGGGCCCACTCCACCCATGGGAGCTTCATCACACCATGAGCTCTGACAACGGGAGCTCCACCGTCAACCCAAGCATTGCCCCACGTCGTGCCTAAGATCCGGCAATGCCACTGCTTGTGCCCACGTGCTCGGCGCAAAAGATGTGAGTTCGGTCGATTTCTTAGAATGAACCCGCATTTAAGGTTCTCTCCAAAGATGAAACCAATCCTCTCGACTTTGAACCAAACACCCTCGAAAATGGGTCCGGTCCAACTTAAACACTCCTCGACTAAAATAGACACAAAAATAGAGTGATTTAGAAAGCAATCTTATTTTTTGGTAGATTTTCTAAATTTTATGGTAAAAGATTGTAAAACCCAACTACTATCCCAAAGCATATTATTTGGAGACTTTTACTATGCAAAAAATAACAATTACTATATATAACAATAAGATTCAAATACTTTTCATTTTT
Organism: Chrysopogon serrulatus; assembly: GCA_015844335.1. Taxonomy (NCBI): domain Eukaryota; kingdom Viridiplantae; phylum Streptophyta; class Magnoliopsida; order Poales; family Poaceae; genus Chrysopogon; species Chrysopogon serrulatus. The sequence goes on along the minus strand of JADLZL010000429.1, from coordinate 46,667 downwards.
ATTTAGAATCCAAATCACTATGTTCACTTCATTTTTCTCGACAAAAAAATGATATCCCGTACTCCCTTCATACTCATATTAGTTGACGTTTTGGACAAGGACACGGTCTCCAAAACCTAATTTTATCCACTATTTTTTATTAAAATATATAAGAAAGCTAAAAATAAAATTACTTTTATAAAAGTGGCTTTTAAGGTGAATCTATACATATAAGTTTCACCTTTTCAAACTAAATATTTTAAAAATTATTCTTAGTTTATATTCCCAATGTTTGACCTAAACCTTGTAACTAATATGAGAATGGAGTAGGACTTGCCAAACGCAGCAAGGCTAGCAGCGTCGATTCGCCGAATCCGGACGGCCCCACCTGTCAGTCATAAATGGTCGTGGACTTGTGGACCCGTATTCCTCGGCATCCCCTACTATTCCCTTGCGCGCATTCCCAAAACGCCTCCATACGGACACGATAATTAGAATAGCGGGTCCACCTGTCATCAAGAAGTCCATCCTCCGTTGCCCCGCACCGCACCGCCCGGCTCGGCCACTCGTCGCCCTCGGTGCGCCACGCTGCAGCGGGAAGCTGACATGCGTGGCCCACATCCCGGCGGCTTTCCACTCGGCTCCACCTCCACCACACCACCGCGCGGAAGCTCTCTCCCTATCTTGCTTCGTTGTTTGCCGTCTCCACACTTCTACAGTCCCCACCCATCCACCCATGTGTTCTGGCTCTCCTCTTGCGTCACACCTCCTCCCTCCCCAACGCCAACGCCGCCTCCGCCTGCGCCCGCGGCCCGCTATATATACCGCCGCGTCGATGCGCCGCTCCGCTGGCATCGCCATCGCCGCCGCGCCGCCGTAGACGGCCCGACATTTTCCTCTCCCTTTACCATCATCATCATCCCAATTCCCACAAAACCTCGCGCCCGCGCGGCGGAGGGAAGGAGGGGGGGGAGGAGGATGGCGTCGGAGCCGGTGGCGCGGGCGGTGGCGGAGGAGGTGGCGCGCTGGGGCGCGATGCGCCAGACCGGGGTCAGCCTGCGCTACATGATGGAGTTCGGGGCGCGCCCCACGGAGCGGACCCTCCTGCTCGCCGCGCAGTTCCTGCACAAGGAGCTCCCCATCCGCATCGCGCGCCGGGCTCTCGACCTCGAGTCGCTCCCCTTCGGACTCTCCACCAAGCCCGCCATCCTCAAGGTTGTTTGCGTTCCTTCTTGCCTTCTACTACTTCCTCGTCACTCGTCATCTCTCTCTGTGAATTCGGTGCTTGGGCCGGGCGGGCGGTTAATTTAATTCCTCCTGCGCTGCGCTCAATTTGTTGCGGGGGCGGTTTCCTTCCTCGTCTCTTCCGCTCGATCGAAATTCCGGTTTCGGCGACGCTTTGCTTCAGTTGAATTAGCGTCATCTGCACTCTTCATTTTCTTTCGAACCAAGGTTGTTTCGTTTTCGCGAGGAATACGAATATGCTACAGTACTTGTTTATCTCCTAGGATGCTCACAATATTATTAAATAGTTCTTTTTATGATACAGTGCTCTGCACTTAGTTTTTTTTATAATACAATAATGTGCCTGTTCCATTTTATATCTGTTGCTAGTTGTTGCCTTATTGTGGAAGAAGAATAACATGGACGATGGACACTATTATTGTGAGATGGACAGATGGTCCCGTTTCTAGAAAAGCCTATTAGTTATCCTGAATTACCTGTCTTTTGCAACCTTTTGCACCTGAGAGATTGTGAACTACTCCCATAAAGGACTGTATCAGTCCCGGTTAACATGGTAGTTGTCATGTCATTTTTTATCTCCCCGTTTCACTAAAATACACCATCGAATCAATTCCAACCAGCTTCTTTTGAATTGATTGTCACTTTAGCTCTTGTAGCTGCACCCTAGTCTAATGAGTTGCTTTGGAACATTCTTACCTCCCAAATTTTCCTCGTAGTTTCTCTTGAATCTTTATCCCTATTGACTTCAACATTTTGCTTCGAGAATCAGAATCACCTAAATTCGCGTGTTACAAGTTTCTTAAAGTGGTATTCACAGATTTGAACAAGCTAGCAAATTCTTGCATGTGCAAGCAGCCACTTACAGGACTAATATTTGGTCTTACAGGACTAATATTTCGTCTATTTAACTATGCAAAGGTGAGAGATTGGTATGTGGAGTCATTCCGTGACATCCGGTCCTTCCCAGAGGTGAGGAGCAAGGAGGATGAGCTCGCTTTCACCCAGATGATCAAAATGATCAGGGTGCGGCACACCAATGTGGTGCCTGCGATTGCATTGGGTGTGCAGCAGCTGAAGAAGGACTTGGGAGGTCCAAAGGCGTTCCCCCCTGGAATCCATGAGATCCATCAGTTCCTTGATCGCTTCTACATGTCAAGGATTGGGATCCGGATGCTGATAGGTAAGTGAGCTTTAGCCCTCCCATCTCTCTCATGTCCAGTTCTCAGAAAGTTGTTTGGTCAGTCTTGGTGAGATTAGTACTTTAGGTTTTAACACACTGTTGAAGAAAAAAAAGCAATATGTCTACAGCCCTAATTTAGCTATCTGTTGCCTATGAAATTTCACCTTGCTGCTACCGCTTTCTTTCATGCCCAGAGAAGAACATCTGAAGGTTCTGAGCCTGTCATTCTATCTGATAGATTTCTGAATGACTTTTCAGCCCTCATTTATTTGGAAACTTCAGTTCGGTGCAAACATATAGGCATCATAGATTTCGACATAATTCTGTTGTTATAATAGTTAGGAAAAAAACTGTATTTATTGGCTGGATACCAGAAGTAACTGTTGTAACATTCCTCCAGATCTAGTGGTTAATGGATAACTAATTATATTATTCCTTCATTTTAAACAACAACTGTTGCCATGTGATTACTTTTATGACGTCAATTCAAAAAAAAAAAAAAAAAGGAAGCATTTGTGCTTCTGCTTTTGTCCTGAAATGCAGTAACCAACCTTGTTTTGATTTGCTTGATTCAGGGCAGCACGCCGCTTTGCACGACCCTAATCCGAGCCTGGTGTGATAGGGCTTATAAACACAAAAATGTCACCCATGGCAGTAGCTCGAATTGCTAGTGAAGATGCACGTGCTATTTGCATGCGGGAGTATGGATCATCTCCTGAGGTCGACATATATGGTGATCCGAGTTTTACATTTCCGTAAGTTCCTATTCTGAAAGCTTGCTCTCTGCATTTGCTTTAATTAGATGTTATCGTACTTTAGTTCAGGTCTTCAGGATTCAAATGTATCTCTCAACACATTTGATTTTTCTTCCCCATCCCCATTTTTTTTTTTTTTGTGTGGGCATTTTGCTTGGATTGTTTGTATCTGACATTTAAATTGATATTCATGCCCTATTATTGTGTGTTGTTAACCATTCTATTTGTACTTTACCCTCTGTGGAATAATCTTTGGCTGAACTGTAATAACTTAGAGCCTGTATGGCTGTAACTGCTGTGAACACCCGCATGTCCTGTTTGCAATGCTTGATGAACAGGGGTCTTGTTGTCCCTGGAACTCTAAAGAACTTTTGTCTACAGAAAAGTAAGCCGTGCAGTCTCTCTGAATGATATTCTTAGCTATTCTTGAACTCTTGATCGCAGATATGTCCCACCACATCTACATCTTATGATTTTTGAGCTGGTGAAGAACTCCCTTCGCGCGGTACAGGAACGGTATATGGATTCTGATAAGCTTGCACCTCCAGTTCGAATCATAGTTGCTGATGGAGCAGAGGACGTCACTATTAAGGTGTAACTCTACCTAAGATTCTTCATTACCTTTTCTTATTGGGAAGTTTATAGCCTCAAACATGGTATTGAAGGGTTTTTTTTTGGCACAAATTCACAAGCTTGAAGTTTCCATTAGTTTTTTATGCATATGTTAATTTATCCTTCGTAGTACTTGTTGTAGAACAAAGGTAACTGTAGAGAACTAAAGTTGTGAGTCGGCTTTAAATCTGAGTGATGTTGACCTTCGTGAGTCTTGAATGTGCCTGGAAGATAAATAGACATTGTCACATTGTTGTCGTGCGAAGTTCCATTTTTGAGCTGACCTTGATCTTGATGCTGGACTTTTCTTGTCTTGGCATGGTCCCATGGTGGTACTGGTAGCCAAAGGAGTAAAAGAGATTTAAGGGAAATTGACTCCATTTATTTGTTGCTGGCCTGAGGATACAATACCCATATTAATAGTCATCCAGCAATTTCAGCTGCCTTTTTTTTGTGATTATAGCCAAGGGCAACTAGCCAGAGACGTAAATCAAGCACCCTTTATGATGCTAACAGATAGCCAATCCAACTAATTGACCAAAGCCTTTTGTTAGAATTTTCTCTCATTAATTGTGACATTTGGCCAACAAACGTGTATCTTCTGCACCTATATCAGCAAAAACCATTAGTTTCGATTATTCATGATCTGGTGTGAAGTATGAACTGTTCAACTAAACCATACTTTTGCAGATTAGTGATGAAGGTGGTGGAATACCAAGGAGTGGCCTCTCAAGAATTTTTACGTACCTCTATAGTACAGCAGAGAACCCTCCTGATCTGGATGGACATAATGAAGGAGTAACTATGGCTGGATATGGTTATGGGATCCCTATTAGTCGCCTTTTATGCTCGATATTTTGGTGGGGACTTGCAGATCATCTCTATGGAAGGATATGGTATGTACATACTTATCCTTCTATATTCAGATATTGAACACAGTGAAGAATGTGGCTGTGTTCATCTTTCTCTTTAGTTTTCATAAATCAGTATGAAGTTAGACTTTCTGAATGCTGATCACTCCTATTTTGTAAAGCGCAAGTGAAGGTTAAAATGTTGACACATAAACCTTGGGACGTCAAGCATATATGCTAATTCTTCCACATTATTTTTGCTTTCCTAATTTGCTACGGGAACTTGAAACTCCTGAAATTGAGATGTTCCATTAGCATCAGGATCACAATTACTATATTGCTGCATCAATTTCCATTTTACAGAAATAGCTACACTTTTGTCATTCAGTTGATGACTGTTATTTTTTTCCATTTTCATGTAGGAACTGATGCTTACCTCCACTTATCACGGCTGGGAGATTCAGAGGAGCCCTTGCCTTAATTGATTTAGAAGAAGCCATTCTTGTAATTAGGACTCTATTGCTTTCTCAATACTTGTGCTGGTATGCAAATATAGTTCTGAAGGCCAGCCAAGTTTCAGGCTTCAGATGTTCGTGTCCTACTTGTTATCTTTGTTACTCATTCATCATCTTGATTGAATGGAATCATAACTCAGAATCCTTTTGCTTCTGGTTTGTCTTGTCATAATTCAACCTCCAAATATAGTTGCCTTCGAGCACTGTGGCACTTAGTTTCATTAATGGGATTCACCACAAGACCGTAAGCCTGTAACTTCAATCCCTAAAAAGCGTGTTTTTTTTTTTTTTAGATTCAGAAATGCTAATGTTCGGTAAATCACCACCTCATGTTCCATATAATATGGGGAATGCTCTTCTTTCACTGAAATCATTCGATGAATGTTGTTAAAATGGACCGATTCAATGCAGAATGTGTTAATTCTTTGAACCAAATGCCTGCCAAAAGAATCTCACTGGTCGGACGGCGAGATTTGAGATTATTCGTTTTCCCAGGGCGGCTGATTTCATCCATATCGCACAAGCAATTTGTGCGTCGACATGTAGGCTTCAGAATGCAACATTACTGGCATCCATTTATCGTGCACATAGCGTGGACGTCTGGTTATGTTTCTTCTGCGTTTTACTTTGGACCAGGTTGACGACATGTTGGTCAATACTGTTAAATCTTTGATGTGGCTAACGTACGCACAACACCTTCTTCCCCTGACTCTGGTGCCCTCGCCCCTGCCGCCACCCACTTCTTTGGGCTGTGCCTGGACATCATGGCGAGCTAGGGTTCGCTAGAGGGCCTCAGTCTTAGAGCTCTTATGAAACCTTAGCTCGCCCGCGGCGCCACCTTCTTTCTCTCCCCGCGCTGCCACCGCCTTGGCCTTGGCACCCTCATCTCGATCTGGTCCGGCTGCCTCCATCACCGTTAGGACCCCTAAACCGCCAGCTAACATTCCCATCGTCTAACTAGACTCCCCCCCTCTAAACATTTCCCTCTAACGTCGGAGTTGGATAAGGGGAGAGCTCGTCAGAACCCTAAGCAGTAGATCTAGGAGGAGGAGGAGGCCTACCTCGCCAACGCCGCCGTCGCCGTTGGATGGGGTCGACGGAGGAGGTGGGTCATGGGTGTGGGCTCACCAAAGGAGGTCGCTAACGGGCGAGGGGAGCGCGTTGGAGAGAGCAACGCGTAGTTGCTTGCCGGGCGCCGCGAGAGAGAGAGGAGAGGACAAGTGAGTGGGGTGTACGGGCAAGATATGCAGGTGGGTTGATTAAAAACCGGTAGAACGTAATTAATTCTTTACAAAAATTTAAGAAAATACATGCACCTATATTAAGTTGAGGACTCGAATTTAGTTGATCAAGTTTCATCACAATAAACCTAATCAACTAACTACATTAAGTTTATGGATGTGTCTTTGGTAACCGATTTGTTGGCATATTTCTTTGTGACTGGCATTTTTTTTCTTAAAACCGAATTGTTTTCTCCACTGCTACAGTACATCAGTTGATATGTGCAAGTGCAAAGTGGTAAAACAGCTCGATTTTTCGTTTACACGGAAGCACGATACGGGCACGAATTGATCTGATCCACTCATCAACGAGTCACGCAGTGTCACGATACTGTCACCCTAGGTCTCTGGTTTCTCTCCTTTTGTCTCGCCTCTCTTCTTTCCTTGGCGGAGACGGCGCCGGCGTCAAACCAAAAACAACTCCACACGCCCCGACGGCTCCACCGCCGGCGAAACCCTAAGCCACCCCTACGATTAACCGCCCATCGGCCCCACGGATGCAATGGGAGAGTGCGCGCCTACGGCGGCGGTCCCGACGACGACGACGGCCAAGACGTCGGTGTGGTGGGACATCGACAAGTGCGCGGTGCCCCGCGGCCGCTGTGACCCGCACCGCATCGCCCACAACCTCATCGCCGCGCTCGCCGCTGCGGGGTACGTCGGCCCCGTCTCGATCGCTGCGTACGGCGACGCCGCCCGGGTCCCCCCGCCCGTCCTGGCAGCGCTCTCCGCCACCGGCATCTGCCTCAACCACGTCCCCGCCGGTACAGGCTCTCCCTCCCCCTCCTGCTCTCAGCTCATTGCTGCCTAGTTGAATTCCAGCTGCTAATCGAATCCCTTTCACCTGACGATTGCCAGGGAGCAAAGACACCAGTGAGAAGAGGATGCTTGTCGACATGCTGTTCTGGGCATTCGACAATCCTCCACCGGGCAACTACTTGCTTATCTCAGGCGATCAGGATCTCTCTGATCTCCTTCACAGGCTTAGGATGAAACGCTATGATATCCTGCTAGTACGACCCCCCAATGCATCATCTCAGGTGCTTGCTGCTGCAGCTAAGAAGGTCTGGCTCTGGGAAAACCTTACAGCAGGGGAGCTGCTGCTACCAGAGCCGCCGCCTGCAAGAAGTGTGCTAGGTTGCAAGCTGCATCTGAATAGTTCAGACCTGAACTATTCACATAGTAAGGTTCGTTTTGATTATGGTAGGAGTGATTGTAATGGAAAGGAAGGCAGTCAAATTATTAGAGTGAAACCTCTACAAAAGTATGTTAAGAAGGCAAGTAATGCATCTACTACTAGTCAAGATCGTGTAGTGACAGCTGATGGAGTTTCTCGAAGTTATACAGGAAGGACACTGAGTGAGGTTGACCATTATTCTGTTTCAGCATTACCATCATCAAATTCTGCTGACTCAACAAAAGGTGCAAAAGCGAATGCCCCAGTTCCACCGGAAAATCGTATTTTGTCCAACTTGTCGTCTCACAGACATGTGCTGTCTACTCATTCACAAGCAAAAGCAACAACCCAGTCCGTCCTTGCTGATAAGTCTGGCATATCAACTGGGTGTTTGCCAAGAAATGCAACTCTTAATTTTGGTGCTAGTAATGGTCAATGTAATCAAATGTCTCAGCATTTTAGATACTCTGAAGCTCAGAATAAGCTTCATTCTGAGTTTACAGCAGGCAGTAATAAGGCAAAGGCAGTCAATCGACATGGGTTGAAGCCACTTCAGATGTATGTAAAGAAGAGAAACATCGCATTTGATTCTGCTAACAAACTGGTTGGTTCGATTGGGGTTCCTGAATGTGCTGTAGGAAAGAGTACAATTGAGCTAGACCAAGCTTCTGTTTCAGCATCACCAACTTCTACTCAGTCCCTTTCATCAGCTCAAAGACCTATTGCTTCTGCTCATTTGCATCAAGTGAAAGCACTTGGTAAGAAGCCTAGCACATCAGTTGAGTTGCATCAAGTGAAAGCACCACATGAATCCATCCTTGGCGAGAAGCCTAGCACATCGGTTGAGTTAGTGAAAGTACCACATGAGTCCATCCTTAGTAAAAGGCCTAGCACATCCGCTGAGCATGCATCAAGAAATGGGACGCATATTTGTGCTATCGATTATAATCCAACACATCAACAATTCAAATCTTCTGAAGCACAGAATAAGCTCCAATCTTGTTCTAATTTGGGTGATAGCAGTGCCAGGTTAGGAAATGAATACAAGACCGATAAAGAGCAACCGTATGCAAAATGGATAAATATTTTCACAGCTTCAGCAAGCAATGAAATAAATCCGTCAACTAGAACTTTTGATAATTCTAACGGAGGTACTTCGGGATATCCAAGTCAATCTTTGTCAGCATCGTCAAGCTCAAAGTCGCTTCAGAGTGCAAAAGTGAATGACTCAAATCTGCTGTTATCGGATCATATACCTTTACTTACTGATAGTTTGCATCAGGATGGGGCAACATCCATTTTTGGTAAGAATAGCACATTGTTTCAGTGTACTGCCAAAAGTGGAACTTTTGTTTTTGGTGCTAGTAGTGGCCAATACCATCAGACATGTCAGCAAGACCAGTCTTCTCTGCTATCAGAGCAACATAATTCAGGTACTAGTATAGTACATGGTCATTCTGAATCAATAAATTCGCATAGAGGCAACTCTGCTTCGCCATCAGTAGAGCATAATGGTGTTCCTTTTGCACAAACACAAGCATGGTCCAGTGGCTCAGCTTTTGAAGGTTTGGATGATATTTGCAATGGTTTTAGTAGACTGAATATTTCTGAATGCCCTCAAGGAACTACTGAGACCAGGCCTCAAGGTCCACCTGGACGTCCTAAAAGTTTTCATGATAGCAGATCATCTTTTCACTTGGATTCTAAGACCAGCTGCTATCTGAATCACTCTAGTGATTTTCAAAGTGGCCAACCTCCTTTTGTCGACTATACTTGCAGAGTCGAGCACCAACCTAATCTTTCCAGTGATAAGCAGAGCTCTGAACACTCTGGAGATAAGCCAAGACATCTGACAAATTCTGCTGATCCTGAAGTAGGAATAATATTGCAAGCTTTGGACATATTGAAGACTGAAAAGATATTCCCAACAGAAACAAATATTGCAGACTGTATATGTTATGGAGAGCTGAATTTAACAGGTTTTGATGTTAAGAAGGCTCTTGAACTTGCCATTCGACATGAAGCTGTCGTTATGAAGAAATTATTAAATGACATGCCGTTATATGTTGCAAAAGACGAGGGCCTCTGGAAATGTGTGAATGTAACAAATACCAAAGGAAAGAATCCCATAGAGGAGCTAGAGACAGTTTATAAGTACATTTCATCCCCCGATGGCCACTCTGCAATGATGAATTCTCAGTCAAGGTCAGTACTTGTGCTAACCATTTCATCATTTTTATTCTGGAATGCCAGCAACATATTTGCATTTCCTTTTCTGGTAGGTACCAAGCTGCAATGATCTTGAAGAGATCGTGCATGCAGCAGCATGCACTGGGCGACATTCTCCAGGTTCTGCATATCATTATGGTGCGAAAGAAATGGCTTGTGCCTCATTCTTCAGGCTGGCAGCCGCTGTCCTTAAACACAACAGCGGATACTGCAACTACTGATGCTACAGGAAAAGTTAAATCTTCTTTTCCTGTGGTCGTCTAGGATAAGATATCTTGATGCACGGATGAGTGTCAGCCAGAAAAGATGAAATGATTAGTCATGATACTAGCATTAAGTTATCGGATAGGTTTGTGAGAGTGATAGGTCAATCAAGGGAAGTCTATCAAAGCATGTGAATACCCTGCTGAATTTGCCCCAATTACTACCGGAGCAACGCAGGTCCCAGCAATTTTGCTATCTGCATAGTCAGTTCTATATTATTTTGAGAAGAGTAAGATATAGAAGTACAAAAAAGCTTTCTCTTTGATGTGTCTCCTGAGTACTGGCTCTGGCACAATTGTGCCTGAGGTCGGATTGAACTTGGGTCTGGTTTGTGCATCTCTTGGTTGGGCTACAGAATGCCATCCTGTGATGTTCTCTGCGTTGCTAAACACGACGATGCTCTGACTCCGAGGACCAAAGTGGCTTCGTCTTATCGTCAGTCTTCAGATAGTCATGTGACTGTTACAACTGTTGGCAAAGTACAATACCTCAGCTTTACTTTTTTCAGAGTGATACGAAATTCTTTGATGCACTCCCACTTCCCTCCTATATATTCCTCGTATGATCGTATCCATAATGTCAGTCTTGTCGGTTTGCAACAGCGAGCGGTGCGATGATGTTCCATGTGCGGTGAAAAGACTGACATTAGCAGCTGAGCTCACATTCTTTTGTAAATTTTTAAATTGGATAGAGTAGATAGGGCACACGATAAGACAATATCTTTATATAAGTTATTATATATATAAATAAGAAAGACGATGACGCGGCTAGTCTGCAGTGCAGACAGAAAATCAGAATTACAGACGAAAACCCCTCCCTGTTCTGCTGCTGCTGGAGCCTAGAGAAATCTACCAGTAAAATGATCCTTTCTTATGGTTGGTTATGGACGATGCTCTATCTGCAAGAAGACCAAGATAATCAAGTGTTCATGCCTCCTCCGCCGTGCGGCGCGGACCTGAGTTCCTCCAGCGCCGCCCTGGCCTGGTCCTGCAGCAGGTCGATCCGCCGCAGGTACACCTCCAGCTCCCGGATCCGCTGCTGCCGCCACTTCTCCCCTTCCATGGGCACCCCTGCGATAGGGGGCGGCGGCTCCAGCCCCAGAAGCCCCGTGGCGCCGCCGCCGCCGCCGACGCTCAGCATCGCGCGTACCATCTCCTTGAACAGCGCCCCCAGGATGGGGTTCTCCGCGGTGCTGCTGCCGGAAACGGCCGTCGCCGCGGCAGCCGCGGACAGCGCGGCCGGCAGCCCCGAGGCTGGGTCCACGCTGATGCCGCCGCCGTCCATGACGGCCGCCGAAGTCACCTGCGGGAACGAGGTGAGCGCGTCCTCGGTCATCACCGGCATCGGCATGGGCGCCGGTGGCAGCGCGAGCGTCTCGGCGACCGCGTCGGCGGGGAAGTCGCCCGTGCGGCGGCGGCGGCCGCGGCGTGGCCTCGAGGTCGGGGACTTGGCGGACTCCCCGCCGTTGGCGGGGGCAGCAGCGGCGGCGTCGATCCCGAAGGGGTTGAAGGGCGCGTCGTGGGCGTTGGCGCCTCCGCCCCCGCCGCCGCCCTCGTCGTCGGAGTCGCGGCCGTGCTTGTCGGAGGCGGGGCGCCAGATAGTGCGCGCGATCTCGAAGATGGCCTGCTCGTGCGGGGAGCGGAAGGTGAAGGAGGCGCCGGCGACGCGGAGGCGCTCGACGCAGTTGCGGTACTTGCGCTTGAGGCGGCGGATCTTCTCGACGAGCTGGTTCTTGGTGAAGCCGGTGTTGAGGCGGCGGCGCATGTCCTCGTAGAAGGGGGGTGGTGTCGTACTGGTGCGACGCGAAGGCGGTGCCCCGCTGCGCCGTGAACTCGGCGAAGGCGCGCAGGATGACGATCTCGTCCTCGTCCGTCCACAGGCGCTGGAACAGCGGGCGCCGCTCCCCGGCCGCGCCGGCGGACGCGGGGGCCGCGCCGCCGCCGGCGGCGGCGGCGGCGGCGTTGGCGGCGACGGGGGAGGAGGAGAAGACGGGGTTGGGGTTGGGGTCGACGGGGAAGTCGAGGTCGTCGGAGTCGCCGTTGCCGTAGGCGTCGGCGTCGGGGAAGGAGGAGGAGACCATGGCGCCGGCGGCGGAGGGGTCGTCGACGGTGGGGGAACATTAGATCGGATCGGATCGGATCGGGGTCGATCGGCTCGAGTCGGGAGCTAGGGTTGGGAGGGGTTTCCAAGCTGGGATTGGGCTCGAGCGCGACCGGCCGGGTGCGTGTGGGGGTGGGACTGCCTGCTGGCTGCTGCTGCACTTCGGGTTGGTTGGGTTAGCCTACGCCACGCGGACTAGCCGCGGCCACTTTGGGATGGTTCTGCTGCTGCACTTTACCTCAATCAAATTTTACCAAAGTTCTTTTTTTCCTTACCGAACTCTAAAGCCTGATAACTCATCTTCCTACATTTTTAAAAACCGTTCGTTTTATCTCTCTAGCATGGTTATAGGCGATTTTAAAGACGGTTTTATCTTTTATTTATTTATTTCGACTGATTTTTAAAAATCATAGTAAATCATAGAAATGATAATATGGAAAATACAATCTTATTAGACTCCACACAATAGAAACTTATTACATGCTCCCATTTTTTTGTTTTGACTAAATCCAATTTTTATTTATTTAGGTTTATGCTCGTTAAATCTACGTACATCTATAACTAACTTATACATAATCTCATAAGTACAAAATTTTTACTATAACTCAAGCATATAATAATTAGCCCACCATAAAATTTTTACCACATTTGTACTATACAAACGACATCAATGAATTAATTACAGAAAAAAAGTATAGATCTAAAGCTATAATAAAACAACGAAAAAACTTTGTACTAAAGAATACCATATTATATGTTCAAGTGTGTACATCTACACATGTAGAGTCTAAAAAATAGATTTTTTATTTTATAATTTTTCTTTGATTTACCATGATATTTTAAAGACTTAGATAAAATAAAAGAAAAAAGAAAAATTTCAAAATCGTCTTCAAAACCGCTTATAATCGGTCGAGACGAAAAACGAATGGTTTCAAAATTTTAGGAAGGTAATTTATCCGATTTTAGAGTTTAGGGAGAAAAAAACAAGCTATCACAAAAGTTGAGAGAGATAGTGTGAACTTTTTTTTCTTAGTACTATAGTTATCTAAAACAGTACTGTATATATTGTGTATATATATGAATATTTGACCTGCATATTCTTTTATCGTATTTGGCAAAAGTAAAAAAAAAACTACTAGAAGAAAAAGCAATAAAATATTGTATCACATTATAGAAGAATAGGTGATAAAATGAATAATCATATGTAGATGACTTGTAGCTTGCACGAAATATTGCAAGTTAGTGTGACATTGAATTAGAAATGATGTAGATACCTTACATGAAGAGATAGAACATTCAGTGGGTCACTTAGTTAATTGGAAATGTTGTAGACATCTTGCATGAATAGATAGAACATCTAGTGGGTCACTTAGTCGTTAATTGGGAATAATGTGAACACCTTACGTGGAAAGACAAAACATCTAGTGGGGGTTAGTGGGTCACTTAGTTAATTAGGAATGATGTGGACATCTTGCATGAATAGATAGAACACCTAGTGGGACATTTAGTCGAAAATTGGGAATGATGTGGACACCTTACATGGAAAGACAAAACATCTAGTGTGGGTTAGTGGGTCACTTAGTGCGGAATGTTATGGATTTGCACAAAGAGATAAAATATCTAGTAGGGTTTTAGCTTTATAAAAAGTATATAGATAGATTAGGATTGAATTAGAGATCAAATCGGCTAACCTCCTGCTCCAGCTAATAGACTTAGCTATTTTAGCTAGGTTGAAGCAGTTAAATCTAACAAAACTTTAGCTAGACTTTTAGCTATGCTTGTTTGGACATCTAGTAGCTAAATTTAGACATTTAAAATTAGATGGTGCATCTAAACAAGCCCTAGCTCTCAATTTATTTTTTTGGATTAGTCCTAGCTCTGGTTTTGAGTGGAATGGAAGAGGATTTTTTATTTATTTTAATCCTTTTTTAGTAAAATCCAATGGAGGATTTTTTATTTATTAATCCTTTTTATAAGATATTTTAATAGTAATCCCCACTAAAAAATATTTGCACATCCTAGCCCTTTTTGGTCGCGCCCGGCCGGGCGGCGTGACCAAACTCTTTCGATCACGCCACATGCATTGGCGTGACAAGATGTTCCACGTTGGATGGCGTTTCCGACGTGGAAAACCTTGTCACGCCACTTCCGTTGGCGTGACGGTAGAGAATTCTTGTCACGCCACCGGAGTGGCGTGACAAGACTGAATTTTCAAAAAATTATAATTCTTCGATACGACGTCAGATGAAGATAATTTTTATATGAAAATTGTAGAGCTCAACGAGATCTACAACTTTCTAGTTTTGAGTTTTTTTATTGAGAGGACGTTAAGAAGGTCAAAAAAATAATATAAAATTTCAGCACTATAATAATCACGTACTAGCGCTTCTCGATTGAAAAATAATATCTTTTTCGTATGAAGTCAAATGAAGATACATGTTATACCAAAGTTGTAGCTCTCAATGAGATGTACAACTTTATAGTTTTGTGTTTTTATATTTGAGGTTGTTAAGATGCTCGAGAAAATAATATAAAGTTTCAAAGCACCATAATAATCGCGTAATAGCGCTTGCCGCATCAAAAAATTAATATTTTTTTTCGTATAGAGTCAAATGAAAACATTTTTATACCATCAAATGAAACACTTTTATATCAATGTTGTAACTTTGGTATAAAAAATGTTTTCATTTGACTATAGAAAAAAAAATATTAATTTTTAATGCGGTAAGCGCTAGTACGCGATTATTATAGTCTTTGAAACTTTATATTATTTTCTCAAACATCTTAACGATCTCAAATGTAAAAACATAAAACTACAAAGTTGTATATCTAATTGAGAGCTGCAACTTTGGTATAACATGTATTTTCATTTGACTTCATACGAAAAAAAGATATTATTTTTCTACCTAAAGAACGCTAGTTCTGAAATTATTGGAAAAAGTCTACATCACCCCTTAAACTATAATGGGTGGAGCACTTTACCCTCTCAACTACAAAACCGGGTATTCTACCCCTGAACTTTTCAAACCGGTTAAATTACCCCCTAGAGCGGTTTTGAACGGTGGTTTTACTACAGATAGCGTGGTTTTGTCTTTTCTTTTTTTTATTTATTTTAGCTGAATCTTTAAAAAATCATAGTAAATCATAGAAAAATTATAAAATAGAAAATCTAATTTTGTTAGACTCCACATGAGTAAATCTACATAGCGAGCATATAATATGTTATATTTTAGTACAAATTTTTTAGCTGTAACTTTAGATATATGATTTTCTATAATTAAATAGAATAATTCATAGCCACAGTTTCTATGGTCCAATTATGGTGAAATTTTTATGGTAGGATAAATATTGTATGCTTGATCTCTAGTAAAAATTTCATACTCATTGAATAATGTTTAACTTATTTATAAATTTATTTAGGTTTACGCTTATTAAATATAAATAAATTTATAACTAAGTTATACATTATTCAATGAGTATGAAATTTTTACTAGAGATCAAGCATACAATAATAAGCCTACCATAAAATTTTCACCATAATTGGATCATAGAAACTGCGTCTATGAATTATTCTATTTAATTATAAAAAATCATAGATCTAAAGTTACAGCAAAAAAAATTTGTACTAAAACATAACATATTATATGCTCACTGTGTAGATCTACTCATGTGGAGTCCAACAAAATTAGATTTTCTATTTTATGAGTTTTCTATGATTTACTATGATTTTTAAAGATTCAAATGAAATAAATAAAAAAAAATAAAAGATACAACCATGCTATCAGTAGCAAAACCACCGCTCAAAACCGCTCTAGGGGGTAATTTAACCGGTTTAAAAGTTCGGGGGTAGAATACCCAGTTTTATAGTTGAGGGAGTAAAATGTTTCACCCATCATAGTTCGGGGATGATGTAGACTTTTTCCCTTAATTATTATGGTGCTTTGAAACTTTATATTATTTTCTTGAGCTCCTTAACAACCTCAAATGTAAAAACACAAAACTACAAAGTTGTAGATTTCATTGAGAGCTACAACTTTGGTATAACATGTATCTTTATTTAACTTCATACGAAAAAGATATTATTTTTCTACTGTGAGAAGCGCTAGTACGTGATTATTATAGTGTTGAAATCTTATATTATTTTTTTGACCTTCTTAATGTCCTCAGATGAAAAAACTCAAAACTATAAAGTTGTAGATCTCGTCGAGCTCTATATAAAAATCATCTTCATCCGACATCGTATCGAAGAATTATGATTTTTTGAAAATTCAGTCTTGTCACGCCACTCCTGGTGGCGTGACAAGACCCTACTGTCACGCCAACGGGAGTGGCGTGACAAGGTTTTCCACGTCGGAAACGCCATCCAACATGGAACATCTTGTCACGCCAATGCATGTGGCGTGACTGAAGTTATTTGGTCGCGCCGGTTTGGCCAAAAGGGCTAGGATGTGCAAATATTTTTTAGTGGGGATTACTATTCAAATATCTTATAAAAAAGGATTAAAACAAATAAAAAATCCAATGGAAGACGACCGCTAGGAAGGGAAACGGAGTCTCATCACCGATGGGCATGACTAATCATACTTTGGCATGAAAAAAATTGCGTAAATCACCGGAAACGCCCCGTACGTTTGGGCCGTGGAACCTGGTGATGTCCTCCGGCAGCATAATGCACGTCTCCACTGGAACGACAAAAGCCTTGCTGGTTTGTCGATCGCTCACTGGAACGTCTCCACGCGAATAATAATGGGTCGGGAACTTGGTATAGGCGTCATGCTATCTTTCCCCAATAAGTAGCCGTCTTAAGCCACAAACAAGACTTTTTGATATATATATGATATGATATGATATGATGACCATCAGTCAAGTACAGGTCGAGCCGGCCGATTGATCGGTGCCCACGCACTCGACCGTCCATTCCAGTAAGAGGAGAAATCGTTTCCTTCACACAAGCACAGCTAGCAGCTGCTAATCTGCTATATGTAGAGACATGATGGGTACTACTACTATATATGTCTATATGTTAGTGCAAAGTCCAACCCATGTTGTCAAGATATATATATATATATATTTATCATGTCATGTATATCTCTCTTGCAAAGAAAGCAAGCAAAATCTATCGGACGTCTCTTCACTTGGCATGCGAAGCAAAAGCGATAGCAAGCTGTGCGTGTGTACACATATTCGATTGTGTGAAGTAAAAGACTGGATAGGGACCGGTTGGCGCAAGAAGCTATAGCAGAGATAGATTAGTAGTGCAGTGGTAGCAGCTGCATGCCAGGCATGCATGCATATGTCATCCCTGCGCTTAAAGCATGCAAAAAGAGGCTATCACCGATCAGGATCTATCAGGGTTCAGGGGTCCATGTCGCCCAGGAGTGCAAGCAAACCAAGCACCGCCCTTTTTACCCCCGGAAAACAGATCGACGATCCTTGCAAGCAACCGTTCCAATTCCAATTCCTCGCGCGCTCGCCCGTCCACACGATGCATGCGCCAGCAAGTAGCAAGCACGTACCCGTCCCTATAAATCCTTGCATTGCATCATATGATCCCTATCCTATCTCTCGCCAAGTGAAGCCACCAGCTGATGAGCACATCGCGATTAATCTGCAACAACCGCCTGTCGTCTCACACACAGCAAGAAGCTATAATGGCGGCGCCGAGGAGCGGGAGCGTGAGCGTGGCGGACCGCGCGCTGCGCGGCGTGGCGGACCTGATCAAGCTCCTCCCGAGCGGCACGGTGTTCATGTTCCAGTTCCTCACCCCTCTGGTGACCAACAACGGGCACTGCGCGGCGTTCAACAAGTACCTGAGCGGCGCGCTGGTGGCGCTCTGCGGCGCGTCCTGCGCCTTCTCCTCCTTCACCGACAGCTACGTGGGCGCGGACGGCCGCGTCTACTACGGCGTGGTCACCGCGCGCGGGCTGCGCACCTTCACGCCCGACCCGGACGCCGCCGCCAGGGACCTGTCGGCGTACCGCCTCCGCGCGGGGACTTCGTGCACGCCGCGCTGTCGCTGCTCGTGTTCGCCACCATCGCGCTCCTCGACGCCGACACCGTCGCCTGCCTCTACCCGGCGCTGGAGCTCAGCGAGCGCACCATGATGGCCGTGCTCCCGCCCGTCGTCGGCGGCGTCGCCGGGTACGTGTTCATGGTGTTCCCCAACAACCGCCACGGCATCGGGTACCAGCCCACGCTCGCCACCGAGGACTTCCAGCACAAATACTAGCCGTGGCCGGTTGGTTTGATTTGCATGGTCGGTCTCTGGTGCTCTGATTTCGAGTGTTGAATTTGGCCGGGTCTCAAAGAGTTGGGACTCGAGGCAAAGTGTCTCTTTGTGTCTGATTTATTTGCTTGGTGGTGTGTCCTGTCAGTAATTATTAAGTTGGGTTTAATTTATTTATCAGGTCGGTTTGTATATTGACTGACACGGTGATACTTATGCTTGGGTGGTGATTCCTGGCTTTAGCGGCCACAATGCTCCTTCCTGCTCTAAAATTTTAATTAGCTTGATATGATAAATAAAATCAAAACCATTGCTTTCTTGTCCAAATAGTTGAAGCTTGCTACTCGACGCATCCTCATATAGCAAACTAGTACTGTATAAACTATCTGACGGGCGAAGAGGATTCGCCAGTCATCCATCCGCAAGGAAGAACCTTGGAACTGCAGGCTCTCTGAAGTCTGGATGCTTGACCCGTTTGCGTCAGCCGTCAGGTCAGCTTTTGCTTGCACTCAACGCTGCGTCAGCGTCTGGAGCACTTAAAGCCAGCTGCGTCTGCCGTCGTTATCGCCACAATACTTGTTCATTTGATGGAGCCGTGACGAGACCAGGTGTAAAGCTTTACGCATCAAGTCTAGTGTACTACAGCAGTACTCAACGTAAGTATGTATGTATAACGCGTAGGTTTCCTGCACCCTCAAAATTAAACAAGCCTCTAGCTAAAACTGCGGTGGATGACTCCTCCTCCTCCCTATACTTATACCTACACTTATAATAGAGTGAATAAAAACGAAAAGAAAAGGAAAAAAATGTTGTTTCCAAGCCGGAATAACAAATTCGTGTACACCACTAGCGCTAATGCACGGACATTTCAATGCTCTGGCGTGATCCGGTAGCAGTCATCCATGGTCCTAGTCGTCGTTCTTGATGATGACCCAGACGGCGTAGATGATCCCCGGCAGGTAGGCGAACAAGGACAGGATGAGGCAGATCCAGAACTCCACCTGCATGCACATATATGCATGGGCATGTTCATTCATATAACGAAATTATATAAACAAACAAAAAAGGATCTCATCATCACGACGTGAATTCAATTCCCTCCGGGGGGTCGTGCGTGGTGCATTGCTGCCCTGTGTTCGTCTGTTCCTACGACGACGCGTCGACGGAGCGACAAGGCAGATGGACGACGGACGAACCTTGATGCCGTGCTTGAGGAAGACGCCGAGCGGCGGGAGGATGATGGCGAGGATGAGGCGGACCAGCGTCACCGTGTTGTCGTCCGCCATTATTGCTTGCCGCCGGCGACGCCGCTATATATATATAGAGGAGAATCGGAGATCGTCGTCGGCACCGGGGACGGTTCTGCTGGGCGCGTCGGGAAGGGACGAGCTGAGGAACGCATGCACGGACAAAACTGGGACCCCATTCCGATCCAGGGTCCTGGCTGCCTCTGGTGTTTTGTTGTGTTGCCTTCCGTGTGTGTATATATATATTTTATTTGATGGTTGGGTTGGTTGAGGCGGCCAGCCACGCAACTATACCGTCCCAAATCCAGTTCCGCGGTCATTCGCTTATTTTTAAATAGAGCGAACGATAATACCACCATTGCTCAACTGCCTGGCGCAAATCTAAAACAAAATATATTTATTTTAAAATATTATAGCTTTTAAACTGTATATTTAGGCTCCGTTTGACATATCTCAGCTTCACTAGTGAAGTTACTTTAAAAAAAAAAACAGCTTTATGAGTAACTTTTTTGTGAAACTAAACTGTTTTGAAAAAAGTGTTTGGTAAAACAGCTTTACTAACAACTGCATGTATAGATAAGAGAGAAAAAAGAGAGAAAAGCTGTGAAAAGCTATTTTTTTCAACTTCATCCTACTCCATCTCTTTGTAAGAGGAGAAACAAAATAGATTTAACCATGAAGCTGTTTTAGAGAGAGATGTTTGACAAAAAAAATAGCTCACAATAGCTTCATGAAACTGTTGTGAGCTGTGCCAAATAACCTCTTATTTTTAATTTCGTTTGTACCAATATGTTCTCTATGACGAGACAAACAAAACTAGACTCCACTTATAAATATTTTGAAGATTTTTTTAGGAACGAATTATGTATATTAACTTATAAGCAAACAAGTTATATTAAATAACTTTTCACTAGTCGTAGTGGCATCGTCTACCCGTATTGATGTTCTTTTTTTCTTTCTTCTTTGTTTTTATTTTCTACAATGTTATAGGGAAATTATTTTCTACTCCCAGGGAGTAGCTACTCCCATGTTAATATCTCTAGATTTAAGGTGTATATGACCGAACGAAGTGTATATATACGAAGTATATGATCATACTAGACTATCTATGGTAATATATATGTTAAGTATGCATGCATACATAGAGTATGTGGTTATACTTATTTTATATACTACAATCAGTGATATTTTCGTAATATATTAAAAAGTATGGGTTTCTTTAAAATTTTTTTTCGCATAGAAAGATTTGAAGTATCTTAGTATGAGTATATAAACATACTCAAAGTGATAAATAAGTATAAACGCATACGCAATATGGTTTTTAAAGATGAGAGTAACTACTCACGGGAGTAGGAAAACCTCGTCCCAATGTTTTATATATATATATATATATATATATATATATATATATATATATATATATATATATATATATATATATATATATATATATTATATTATTCTATGGAGTTTTTTATATATGTTTTTCATATTTCTACTAATATGTTATGATACTAGTGTGTACATCTAAATTTTGAATATAACTTATACGTCTAATTTTACATCTAAGTCCTCATCAAATTATATATATCCAAGTTATACAAACAAGTTATAGATAAATGTTTTCTGTATAATTTTTGTAGTTTTCTATGAAATTATATTAATAAGTTTGTTCCACAAAATATTATACATAAAAGTTATGCGTATAACTTTGTGATGTAAGTTAGATATATTAGTTTGTCATGTAAGTTATATGTATAAACTACGTGCAATACTTTGTCATTGAAGGTATGACTCTGTAACTTTTCAAAAACAGTTGTGGTTTTTCTTTTACCAAAAATAAAAAAACTTGCCTAAAAAGAAAAGTTGTGAAAATTACATTTCACCAAAAATAGGAAGTTACAGGTTGTTTGAACGTTCACCGATTTTAATCCGGTGAACGTTCGCTGTTTAGCTGCTCCAACATACAGTGCGTGGTTGTCTATCTATCGTACTACCTGTTTTGTTGGTCTAACAATTTCTTCCACCTCCAACCTTTCTCGTTGGCCCAACAAAAGTGACTACCTATTTTTCCCCACCTAGGGTCTCTTCTCTCCTTCATGCTCACTTGTTTGAGAGTTTCTTTGCTCGAGTGCCTCTCCATGGTGGTGCAATGACTACCCTCGGCGCACCTCAGGCTCCATCCATGGCGAGAAGAACACGAGAATGGATGACATGCTCGCCCACTGCTCCCCAAGTTCAATTTGTGGTGACATGTTGGAATTGAAAGCAAAATATAGGTGATATAAAAATGAGTGGCTATCTAAATAGAGAAATAAGTAGTCTATTTTAAGTTGTACGGTTGAAGATGCTTATAATACCAATATATACGTGGATGGGGTACGGTGGATTAGAATGCTCTAAACAAGATCAAATTGGCACAGGTACCACGTGGTTGGACTCTTGCGCCGATTTTGATTTTATCTCTGACAATGAGCAGCTAAACCTATAGGGTGTTCTAGTGCAGTATTACTTCAGAGGTGGCTTCCTAAGAGTGTCGTGTGTCGAAATCAACTAACATATGCGGTACTGTTAACACGCTCATCCGTATCCGTAGAAAATAATTGTTCAAACATTTTATAAATTTCATATAAAGCCACCGGATAAAACAAACTTTATACCAAAAGATCGACGTGATTGATAAGCTTGGTCTTGAGGTCGTCCACCGGCACCTGCTTCAATTGCAAGCCCACGATCAGTTTCAGCGGTCACCACAAATTGAACTTGGGGAGCAGTGGGCGATCCCTGCTGCCCCCTGCGCTTCACTTCACAGCATTTGTTTGGGCCGGACAGCAAGCGGCGGCTGCCTGGGCCGCGCAGTCCTCAGGGCCAGTGGCCAGTGGACATCATCACTGGCTCACTGCACAGTGTGCACGGCACGGCTGGCGCTTGCCCGTTTAGTCCCAAACCGCTTGCTGAAGGTAGTGGCAGCTGGGAGCGCTGCTATTTAAGAGGGGCTGGAGCAGCAGGAGAGGAGCACGCAGCTGCGCAGTGGGCACAGAGCGAACTATTCTTTCGCCTTTTACTAAAGAATACCGTGTGCCCGCTGCAATAAGCAGCATACGCCTATTTTTGGAGGGGTCCTCTCTTTGTGAGGAGGAGCCCAACAATTCAATTTTAAGTTTTGTTTAAAGTTCAAAATAAAAATGTTTTATTAACAATAAAATAAGCTATTGTCATTTATTTTTTTATATATTTTTTTGAAAAAAATTGGGGTTTATTGGAGGGTTCTCTCTCCGCACCCAACAATTCAATTCAAGTTTGGGTAACTAAATAAATTAAAGAACTGTTAACAAGGACCAAAGCTTATAGCATTTGAGTACCTCCAGTTCGGATTAGCAAATCTATAACTCCAATATTTTCAGCCCCTATAACTCCTATATTTTCAACCTCTCTCTAGCCTATTCTCTTGATCCTGATTGGTTGGGAGCTCAAGAATCAGAGGAGTTACCTCCACTAAGATTCATTAATCTCCCACTAGCTATTTCTTTTAAAATAGAAAAGAAGTCCTAGCACCTAAACCAAGTATCGTAATTAAAATACAATTGCACCATGGTGTTTCTCAATAAACTCTTCAAAACAAGACCCCACATGAATATATTTCGATAACTTTTTTGCAAAAAATTTAAACCATTTGTAAGCAAAAACCTAGCAAAACTGCATATCACATGGATTACATGTGATTCTCCAAAATATGCGTATAGATGAGATTTGGGTGATATCCAGTTCAAATAATTTATACCATGTCAATGGATACAACCTCCGCAATTGACCTACTACATATATATGTATCTATTAATTCATAGTTTCGACTATTATAAACTTCTTATATTCTTCATACCCGCAGCAACACGCGGGACATCCTACTAGTAAATATAAAAGAGGATGCCTAGGGGCTAAGGCACTACTAAAGAATCCTATTACATCAACTGTTAATCATTAATTTCAAATGTTGTTTAAAGCGAGTTTTGTATAATCAACTGTTATGTTCAGTGATGTCTAATAAAGAAAATTTATCTTTTGTTTAAAGCAAACACTGTATAAATAGCCTCACATAATCTGATGAACACGTACTGTTTCTTATGAGCGTAATAAATGTAAGTATTTTTTATATACATAGATCGTTTGTACTTACTCCATCTGTTTCAGAATATGTGTCTCTTTTCGCTTTTTTGAGAAATAACTGGTGGTAATTTTTATAAATATTAAATATTAACAATTAGTATTATAATTAGTATCGTTAGAAAGATCTTTGAATCTAATTTTTATAACAAATTTATTTAAAGATATAAATGGTGTATTTTTTTTTTTTTTTCTATAGTCAAGTCAAACTTATAGTATAAAAAACTTATGGTATTAACAAGCAGCTTCAGTTGACTTGGCCTTGATGCTGGACTGCTGGTTAGGGGCGGATCCACAGTATAAGTACTGACGACATCAATGACTTTGAACAAGTGCCACTATAATATCAACATATTTTAGAGTAGAAGACTATGAAGGTTTGATAAGATTATGAGCTTGGTGACATCCATGGCTGAATAATTCCGGATCCGCTCCTGCTGTTGGTGTGCACTCGACGAGGCTCTGCTTCAGTGACGCTGCTCCGCAGCACGCGGTGGGGCCTTGGGGGGCTGGGTTGGAGTCAGAGAGAGGCCCCGTCTGATTGGGTGCAACATTCTGTAGCTCATCACTCATCAGCGATGACAAAAGGGCCCTTCTAGTAGCAGTAGGTGGTGCTGCTTGTTTTATTCGCGGTTGCGGCAGGCTCCGGCCACTTTTTATAACTAATGTAATCCATAATGCAGATCTTCCGATGTCTCGATGTCATATTCGCTTCCCAGTAGTCCATGTCCACTCACAAAACAACCGAGAGATAACGACGACGATTGATTTGTGCAAGGAAAAGAGTAGAGTAACATTTTTCGGCATAGCCAGTCCTCTCTGACACAGACAATTCTCCTTGTCTATTTGGACCGGAGCCACTTCCTTTTTCTTTTCTTCTCGCTTCGATCGACGCCGGACGGCACGGAGGCCTAGCTGCACCGAATCTATCAAGATCCACCACGTATAGTCACTCTCACAGTCACGAGTCCACACACGGCACCGCCAGTCCATGTCCACCACGGCGCCGGAGCATACACAGCGGACGCCATGCATAGTACCTCCTCTCCTTCCGGCTCGTTCCTGACTTCTGCCCCCACACACCACACCAGTGCGCGATCAGGCGATCAAACCGGCCGTCGTCTGCGGGCATGGCGGCCGTGCTGCTCCTGGCCGCCTCGGCGACCGCGGTCCTGGCGCTGGCGGCGGCGTGGCTGTGGGACTACGCCGTGGTGCGCCTGCTGTGGCGGCCCCGCGCCGTGGCCGCCATGTTCAGGGCGCAGGGCGTCCGCGGGCCGCCCTACAGGTTCCTCAGGGGCAGCAACCACGACATCAGGAGGATGAGGGCGGACGCCGACGGGATTCGGCTGGACGTCCGCGACCACAACTACCTCCCCCGGGTGATGCCCCACTTCCACACCTGGAAGCAACAGTACGGTATGTGTATGTATGTCTCTTCTTCAATCATACATGCAGTGCAGTATATACAAGACCACTGAGGAGTAGATCACGTATCATACTTGCATACATCTCTCTCTACACGTCCCCTGTCTCCAGATGTTAATTTAATCTATGTATGTACTTACCTGTGCTGCTCTGTTCGGTCGTTCCTGCTCTGCTTCAGTTTTTTTTTTTTTTTTTTTTTTTTCACTACTGTAATGTCATGCTAGTAGTACTACTTTTCTGTACTAGTGTTGTTGCTCTGGGAGGGAAAACTGCACTTAGCTCCAGTCAGTGCAATGCGAAAAATTAGCCAAAGAGAAGTACAGAAACAGACGATCTCTCTAGTCAGATCTAGAGACAGTGATAATATACAGTTTCCATGGCTTACCTATAGGGATATTCCCTTGCGTTTTCGTTGCACTATCAATTCCATATGGAACAGAACTGAAGGTTTCCATTCGAGCCTCGTGCAGGCGCGCCATTCCTCTACTGGTTCGGCCCACAGCCCCGGATCTGCCTGCTCGATTACGAGTCGGTAAGGCAGGTTCTTTTCAACAAGTCGGGCCATTTCTTCAAGACCGATGCACACCCTACTATCCTGGCATTGCTCGGCAAAGGGCTGGTTTTGGTGGAAGGCGCCGACTGGGTGCGCCATCGGAGGGTAGCCAACCCAGCTTTCGCTATGGACAAGCTCAAGGTGATAATAACAATAATCTGCTCGATTTTCAGCTCGCCTTCCATGCATTTTCCCACGGGTGAGTGGTGACACATTCTCAAAATTGCATTTATATATGGTTCTACGATGCAGATGATGACGACGACGATGGTCAGCTGTGCTGAGCCATTGATCAAGGAGTGGGAACGACTGGCATCCAGCAACGAAAGCAGAGAAGTGGAAGTGGAGTTCAGCAAACAGTTTCAGGACTTGACGGCAGACGTTATATCGCATACCGCCTTTGGAAGCAGCTATAAGGAGGGGAAAGAGGTCTTCCATACGCAGAGGCAGCTCCTGGCACTCGCCATGGCAACTCTCCTCAATGTGCAACTACCAGGACTCAAGTAAGCCAATACATGCATAGTATTTCTTAGTCAGCACTCAGCAGTAATCTTACTACTAATGTTTGGTTAATGAATTCTTTACGTCCAGGTATCTTCCTACCAAAAACAACAGACTGAAGTGGATGCTAGAGAGGAAGATTAAGACAACGCTCATGACGATCATAGAGGCCCGGTTGGCATCCAATGGAAGTGGATACGGAGACGATCTGCTTGGTCTGATGCTTGAGGCTTGCCATACAACCGAAAAAGGAGAGAAACGAGATGAGTTGACCCTGACCATGGATGAGATTATAGATGAGTGCAAGACATTCTTCTTTGCAGGCCATGAGACCACATCCCATTTGCTTACCTGGACAACGTTCTTGCTCAGTGTGTATCCAGAATGGCAGGAACGGCTAAGGGAGGAGGTCCTGAGAGAATGTGGAAAAGAAAATCCTACTGCAGACATGCTTAACAAACTGAAAGAGGTATTGACAGCAGATCTTTCCCTATCTACCTGTGACTACTTCAATATCCATAATCTTAATCTCTTCATCACTGGACTAATGTGATATATGACCACAATCTTTAGCTGTTTCTAACATTCATGATTGACATTGCAGATGACGATGGTGCTCCTTGAGACACTGAGACTCTATGGTCCTGTTATGACCATGCTAAGAAAGCCTATATCCGATATACGATTGGGAAGCCTCAGCATACCGAAAGGCAATGGAATTGTCATACCTATTCCATTTCTCCACCGAGACAAAGAGGTTTGGGGTGAGAATGCCAACGATTTTGATCCATTAAGATTTGAGAATGGGGTCACAAATGCAGCAAAGACCCCACAAGCTCTTCTTTCATTCTCAATAGGACCAAGATCATGCATTGGTCAGAACTTCGCAATGTTAGAAGCAAAGTCAGTAATGGCCATGATCCTGAAGAAATTCTCCTTCACACTTTCCTCAAGCTATGTGCATGCACCAGTGGATGCTATAGCACTTCAGCCTAAGTTCGGTCTCCCCCATAGTTCTGAGGCCATTGGATGCATGATGTTAAATGGTTGTATGTCTAAATAAGCATGAGATGTCAGTATTCAGGACTTAGTTTCATCCGCCAAACAGTACGCATAAAGAACCAAAACTTTTTTTTTTTTCTTGCCGGTCTTATAGCCCGACGAATGAACCAATAGAAGCATTGCTTTGCTTTGGAGCTCGCAGACATGATATTAATTATTAAGTATGCATAGACAATGCTGTGCATTGCACATACAGATTATTACAACCTGTTTGGATAATGCAGTTTTTAGAAACTACGGTATCAAAAAAAAAAAAAAACTGTGATTTAGAAAAAAAGAGGTCATGAGTGAAGTTTTTAAAACTCCAAAAAGACCATAGTTTTGACAAAACCATAGTTTTAAATACTACAAGATTTATTGCATCCAAACACCTAGTAGCTTTTAAAAATCAAAGTATTTTGTAAAACCATAGTATTTCTCCAATACTTTAAAAATACTTTGCATCCAAACAGGGAATAAATCTGTGTTTTCTTTCATTCTTTCTTTTAAACAATTTTCTTCGTACAGAAGAGAAGCATTTTACCGGATCTGAGACGTTTGAGTTCTCAGATCTCACGGATTTCTTTCTTTCTTTTTTTTTTTAAACAAAAAATTTCGGTGTTTCACAAAGATTGGGTCCCGATAGATTCCGAACACTGAAAATTAACCTACCCGTTACCCGTTCCAAGATTATCAGGGAGACCGTGTTCGAATTCGCCTAGGAGTCATCCATCCGGGAGACCGCGTTCGAATTCGTCTAGGAGTCATCCATCCATCGAGCGTGTTCGAATTCGCCTAGGAGTCATCCATCCGGGAGACCGTGTTCGAATTCGTCTAGGAGTCATCCATCCATCGAGCACGCATATATATATATAACTCGCCATGGCCAATGCCGTGCAATACATACATATACAGATTGTTACACCTTCAAGTCTGTTAACTGCGCTGCATCTACTCGGTGCCATGAACTTGAAGACGTACAAGAGAAAGAGGAAGAAGCAGAGGTTGCAGCAGCATCAGACTTTCGACTTGCTGGACGAGGTCGTATGGGAGATCTTAATACGCCTGCCTGTGGCGTCCGTCGCGAGGTTCAAGTCGGTCAGCAAGGCCTGGCTTGCCATCATCTCCCACCCTCTTTTCGTTCCTGCTCATCTCCAGTGCTCTAAACAGAAACAGCAGCGGAATCCATCCTCCTTCCTCATCACCCCACACTTTCTTCTGGAACCAGGATTTTCCAATGCTTTGTCTACCGACATCCGCTTCTACCACTGGTGTTTACAAGAAGGCAGTTCTTCTACTGCAACATTCCTTCACGGGAGGCACTTCCCTGCTGGAGAGTTTGGGCAGCTGTCGTCCCCAATGGCACACTGTGACGGCCTGGTACTGCTCCCCACCAACACCAAGGCCTATTCTTGTGCTTCCTGAGAGTCACCGCAACATGATGATGGGACAGGAGGACACCTGCTGCCTTCCAATCGGCTTCGGCCTTGATACTTCCACCGGCAAATATAAGGTCGCACGCGCTTTCTATCGTTCCTGTAATCATGATTCAGTGCAGCAGATTGTTACAATGGGGATGGAGGTCTTCACTATCAATGGCGAAGACGGCGGCTCTTGGAGGGAAACCTTAGTGGATCCACCCTACCCTATGGTGAATTCACAAACTGGCACTCACTGCAATGGGTATCTGTTTTATTTCATTGATAAGAAGAAAAATCAACAACGCCCCCTGCAGCTGCAGGGACTACTCCGTTTCAGCCTTGTAGACGAAACTTTTGGTGTCACTCCTTTGCTTCCCTACATGTTCCCTGCAGTTGAAGACGAAGATGTTGTTGTTAATGAGCTTGCTGGAGAACTATGCGCTACATTCTTTTCCAAGCTTGTGCGGCGAGTAGTGATCTGCATGACAAGCGATGTCGTGTATCCGGAATGGAGTATGCGTTACTTGATCAATGTCCAAGAGCTTTCCCATCCAATGTCCTTACTTGGCAGTGGTGGGGTTCTACTGCGAGGAGGATATTATCTCTTCCGTTATAATTTGGAAGCTGACAGGTTAGAAGAAGATGAAATCTTTGATTTGGATGACATAAGGTACCTTGGTCCCGATGAAGACATCTTGGGGCATGCGTGGGAAAATGTGTGCTGGTTTGATATAATTTCTTATACAGAAAGCCTTGTTCCAATTAGTCCAAAGGCTAAGGCAAGCTTACATGCCTAATGTGTACGACGATTGTCTACTTATTAATGTTGCCCTTCTTCAGTGGATCATCCAACATTTCAATCAAGCAAAGCATGAAGTAGCTGTATGAAGATTGAAGGGAAGAAGCCTGAAGACTGTTTGGTGATGTATATGTATGGGGGCTTTTCAATTGGGAATTTATGTTCTTGTATTACGTATACATAGAATACTCTTTGATTTTCTCTTCAATTCTCGTTGTTGAGGATACTGCATCTGCAGCTAGGTCGTGGCTAGCTCGGATCAAGGTCTTCAGGCTTTTAAATTTCCACTGCAAGTGTGTGAGCTATTTGTTCTCATTGCTCTCTAAATATATTTTGTTGCCATGTGCAAATTTTAAATCTCTATACCATGGCTACAGATTTAATCTGTTGATATATTTAAACATACATATGCGTGTGAGATCGTTATAGAGCACTTATATCCTCAAATTTGATATTCAGATTATGATATTAGAAAACACCCAAATTCTATGAGATGATTCAAACACTAATAAATTTTACAAGGGATGCTATTGTCATGATGGGACATGACACCAAACATTTGAGAATGGGGTCACAAATGCAGCAAAGACCCCACAAGCTCTTCTTTCATTCTCAATAGGACCAAGAAAATGCATCGGTATAACTCTCTAGTATATATATTTAACGAGGCGCGCTGGCTTCCAACTGTCCGAGCATTTGGCGGAGCTCAGCAAATAGCAAAGGAGGCATCGTCATGCCACGCTGCCCAACCAAAGAGGCCGTGACAGCCTGCGGCACCCGGCAGGGGCAGCCAAGGTGGCCAGGGCCAGGCCAACCAGTCCCTCATCCAGCGGGGGCACGAGGAGGCCAACCAGCGGTGCAGGCAGGTACGCCCGGAGTAGAGTAGCCGGCATGCAGGGGCGTCCCGAGGCTCGGCTCCTTTCCGGCACGATGTGCGAACAGTGAACTTATAGTGATGCCTATTCCCCTCATTCAATCGCTTGATGTTCCTGAATCTTGAGAGAAAAGAAAAAAACAGAAAATAAAAAGCCATATTGTTATCGGGCCAAGCCGCACAAAGGAATATGTCACTCTGAGAATGCTGCTTGTTGTTTTTGTTCTGTGAGTTGTCATGATGACCATGCAAAAAAAACATGCCCGTTCTAGAGAAATTGAATTCTACTGCTATTCCTTGTGGGTATCTTGTAGAAGGTTTGGAATTTTTATTTCATACGATAGCCGAGATACCCCAAAAAGTTGCTCCGGTTGATACATACAGCGTGATGCGTGTGCTGGAGGTTCCTTATCTGGCTGGCGATTAGCGAGGTAGAACTTCGGCAGGGCTCTTTGCTGAGAAGCTTAATTTGGGTCATCAACCTCAAGGAAATCGATAACTTTTACCACCACGTTTCCTTCAGCCGATGTGCTGAGTCACATAGTGGTTAGGGCCCAATGGATGCTCAAAGTGTAATGTCGGCGAAAATTCGTTTTGAGAGAGAAGCGGTGGACACGAGAAGTGTATAAATATGAGATCCCAAGTTTGGGTTCAATTCAGGGGTCTTCGGTTGAGCTCAGGACCTTTCCTATCATGCTGGCGTGGGCTCTATCCTTTGATCCCTAGGTACGTTGTCACGGTATTTTACCAAAAAGTGTGGCGAGCCTAGAATGAAAGTAAAACGTGCTTAATCCGGATATTATCCCACCCTTTGTGGATGTGGTAATTGGGGATTTCGTTTCTGACAGGTTTAAAGTTGAAAAGACCCTGTGATAAATAGAGAACCCTATGTCATTGACATGGATATCACCGGAGATGAGGATAAAGACCGAGGAGGAAGAGGGGAGGATCTGAGGACATGGATTTGGATGGAAAAATAATGGAAGCAAAAAAGTTGGACCCAACGGGGAAAATAAAATTAACAATGCTCCAGTGCCACCAAATGACCAAGTGAATAAAAATTGTGACATGGGGATCATTCTGAGCCTCGAATAATAGCAAGGTGGAAGCAGTGACTATAGGGCGCAATGCTAAGCCTATAGTCCTATTGTCTCCTACCGGTATCAACATGGATGGCATTACCGATTAAGGCAAGTCAACGCAGCATTCAACGATTCGGGGAACTATCACAAAGTGAATGAAAGAGGAGGCGGAAAAGAATCACCATCGAGGAACAAGGGAGAGGACTGCAGCTACCTCGGCTCAAGACTTCGATGGAGAAAGCAAAAGCAGCAAAGGCAAGGAAAAATACGGACCCATAAATATTAAAAGGTAACGGCCTTTAGCCAATCTCATTTAATTCTTTTATTAATTCTTTTATTTTACAATCAGCTGCGCGTGGGGTCTCTTTTGGGGCTAGCAGAAGTGTTGTTCTAGTTAGATAAATAAATTAAAGAGGTTGGAGGTGACGGAATGTCTACTAACAATCCTTTATTATTTTTCGCATTTAGAAGTGGATGATTCATCCTCACTGCATTTCTGGATGATGGGATGGACTTGGAGGCTCTGATTTTATTTGCTTTCGGAGATATCGAGGAACTAGGTGATGGGGTTGTGACACTGTAGATGTCCAAACCCCTGTATCCATGATCAAGGGTATTAAAAGTTCAAAAAAGAAGTAGTTCAAAATGAAAGGAATTTTTTTTGGAATTATGCTTGATTTCCCCTGAATCCGAAAAATTTAGATTTACATGCGACCTAACGAGGGAGAAAATTTAGATTTTTATTGCCTTATCGAGAAGCGAGGAAAAGCTGGCTTTTACTTGTCGACTTTGAATAATAATCTGCGCGAGCGGCCGATTTTCTTTTAGCATTACAAAGCTCAAAGAACGTTGGTGGTGGCATGTTAGTAAAGGGATCAATCTTCAAACTTTTTATATTTTGACTGGCGAGATAGAAGAAGGGGATTTTTTATTCAATTTAAGCTTCGCTCATAGAAGGGATGACTTTAAATTCAATTTACTATCGGTGTATGGTCGGCTAAAAATGACCACAAGTCTTTTTTCTTGTCAGTAGTTCGAATATGTTGAATGACACTATACCCATAATTATAGGGGTGATTTTAACATTATTAAGTAACCCATCTCAAAGAACAACAACAATTCAGTGATAGGTGGCCCTTCACATTTAATGCTGTCATAGATTCTCTAAATTTGAGAGAGCCATCCCGGATAATGTAGGGATGGAATTGGATGAGAGTCTGATTCAAAGACATCCCTCAAGTCTCCGGGGAGAGAATGAGTTTCTAACGGCGATTTCACGAGCGAGGAGTCCGGACATGGGTGTTTGAGATGGAACACAATAAAACCTAGTCCGGATAGTTTCCCTCGAGGTATTTACCAAGTCTTTTTGGGATTTAATTAAACCGGACTTGATGGCTGTTCAGGGAATTCCAAAGGGGGAATTTACCTTTACCGATCTAAACTTTGGTAATATTGTTTTTCTGCCCAAGAAAAGAGGCAATGACAATTCAGCAGGATATAGACCCAATCTAGATGTCTGTTCAAAATTTTTGCAAGGTAGCAACAAGCGGAGTTAACCACCATTTATCATAAGGTTATTAAACCAAGCGCCAAAGCGGCCTTTTTACGGGGGAGAATATAATGGAGGATGGGTAAATTGCATGAGACAATATTCATGAAATTCATAGAAAAGATTGGATGGAATTATTTTAAAATAGACCCGTGATATGATAAGGTAAATTGGAGCTTCTTACAACCCCGGCGCCCCAGAATGAAAGGCTTTTAGAAAGAGTGGTGCTCTGGGTCAAACATTTTACACAAAGGCGGAAATGTAAATATTAAGGTGAATGATCGAAGCTTGGCAGTACTTCAGTCCAAAAAAGGCCGAGGCAAGGGGATCGTTGTCGCCAATTCTATTTAATATATAGTTCTTGAGCATCTTTGGCCATCTTAATTGCGAGCTAAAGATGCAGGCCATATAGATGGGGTTATACCCCACAGTGTTTAAGATGGTCTTCGATCTTACAATATCTGGATAATCTTTGTGATTTTTGAGCCATGATGTTGATAAAAGCAGTTCATTAAAATTAATATTAAGTACCTTTGAACATATCGGCCTTAAAATTAATTTCACAAAGTGAAATTTTGCTTTAGCAAAACAAAAGAACATAGAGGCATATTATTAGCATTTGTTGTTTGGAGTGCGAGAATTACGGTAAATCCGTTTCGCTACCTAGGTCTACCCATGCACATTAGGAAGCTTAGTAACAAAAGATTGGGTCCAAATTGAAAAAAGGATTGAGGAAGTAAATTAAGTGGATGGAGGGGGTAAAATACTTTTTCGGTAGGGGGCGTCTTGTTCTCATAAACTTCGATTAACTTTTCGAGCTTACCAATGTTTATGCTATCCTTCTTTGAAATACCGAAGGCGTATTACAAAAAAATTTATTTTAGATCTAGATTTCTTGTAAAGTAGATCGGCATAAGAGAAAATATAGATTGGCCAAATGGGAAGTAATGTGCCCGACCTAAGATACAAGGTGGATTAGGAATACAAAATCTAGAAATAGAATAAGTAAGTATTTGAGTAAATGGATATTTAAATTAATAAATGAGGACGGAGTTTGGCAACAATTAACATCTGCGGAAATAAGTATCTAAAAATAAACCACTGGGATCTTTGCGAAAAAAATCGTGACTCCCATTTTTTGGAAAGGGGCTTATGAATGTTAAAGACACGTCTTGGGCTTTTGCAGCATATTCAAGGTGGTGATGGAGCATAAAACACGTTTTACGGTTCGATACATGGCTTGGAACTAAACCACTAAAAAGACAAGTTCCGACATTGTTCAATATTGTGAGGAGGAAGCGAGGATTCGGTGGCCAATGTCATCACAAGCTGTTCCCTAAATGTCTCCTTTAGGAGAAATTTATAGCGAACAGAAACCTTACTGGACTGTACGCATGTAGCCTCCATACAAAAATGTGAACACATGGGGAAAGGGGCGTCTTCATCAGTCCTTTGAATGCTTAGGGCACCTATATCACGTTGAATCATTATGCTGTGCGTTGATTAACAGGGGGTAAGAGTGTCACAAGATATTTGGCTGATTAAGATTCCATTAAATTAAGGTTTTCTTGTGGTATCAAAGAGGCGTGATTTTGACCGAAGGACAACTTTGTCTAGGCGTAAGCTGGAATGGCGATAAAATTGCGTGCTTTTTTTGCCATTGTCGAGAAACTATTCAACACCTCTTTTTTGATTGTTTTATGCTAAATTCTTATGGTATTTGTTCACCTATTGTTTGAATTTACTCTGCTCCTACACTTTTGTGGAGGATCTCTTTGATATTAGCGGTCAAAGAGGCGGTAAAATTCAAAAATGCGTTATTGACTGCAGCATCACCTTATCTTTGGACTATTTGGCTAACAAGAAATGAAGTAGTATTTGACAAATGTAGACCCAAAATTTTTTGTAGGTCCTATTGAGGGGGAACATTCGGCTGCGACAATGGGCAAAAGCTGCGGCGTGAGGATACTCGGGGTTCTCCTCCTCGCACGCCGGGACAGCGGTTTAGCGTCCCCGCCTCTAGGGTTCTTTAGCTCCATGGATGGCTTTCAAATAATCGCATTGGCTAGCAGTTTGTCTAGACTATTTTGTTTTCCTGTTTTCCTTATGACCCGGATTGTGGCTGTTTAAACATATGGTGCTAACTCGTAATAATTGGCACGATTCTACCCATCGGTGGATGAAGCGGATATTATTATCCATTATCTAAAAATATATATGCATAGGGATCAACACATGTTTACTCTAACTCCCTTGCGCTTTCGTTGCACAATCAACAAAACATGTCGATATGGAAATGGAACAGAACTGAAGGTTTTCTCTTGATTTGAACCTCGTGCAGGTGCGCCATTCCCTCTACTGGTTCGGCCCACAGCCTCGGATCTGCCTCCTCGATTACGAGTCGGTAAGGCAGGTTCTTTTCAACAAGTCCGGCCATTTCTTCAAGACCGATGCACACCCTACTGTCCTGGCACTTCTCGGCAAAGGGCTGGTTTTTGTTTCAACAAGAAGTTTGTGTTTATCTTCTGATATTCATTTCTTCAATTTGTTAATCTTTGTTTACTACTTTCTTGTGGGTTCGTCGTTCGTCCTTAGAAGGGTGCTCTAGTTAGAGAACTCCCGATAAAGACAAAGTTCCTAGCCATGCTAGAGCAGTAATCTGTAACGTAGGCGTGGTGTCTAAGTTATAGATTACCTTTATTTGCCTTGTACCCCATAATTGATGTGGTAGGCGGCAAGTGATGACAACTCTATCCATCTTTTGTAATTCCCCCACGTTCGGGG
The DNA here is from genome assembly GCA_015844335.1 of Chrysopogon serrulatus. Classification (NCBI taxonomy): domain Eukaryota; kingdom Viridiplantae; phylum Streptophyta; class Magnoliopsida; order Poales; family Poaceae; genus Chrysopogon; species Chrysopogon serrulatus. The sequence continues at coordinate 10,817 of JADLZL010000429.1, read as the reverse complement.
GACGGGTAAATCTACATGCCGGTCTTGCTTGGCAGACCAGGAGTGATACGATGCTCGAAGTAAGTTTGTAGTACTCTGAGTTAACAGATCTTTAAACTTTATCTCTAAATAATCTCACTACCCACGCTACCATTCTTCTTGTTAATTTGGGAGAACTAGTTTAGAGATCTTTTACACTAGTGTTTCCTGTGAATTTGATACACTACTTACCACCGGCTAAAGTGCTATATCGGTACCTGGCGTGCATTTGCTGTTTTCGCTAAGAAATACCTGCCAGAGCACTAGGTCACAGGCGATGGGAGACTCTACGAGCTCGTCGGTCCACGTCCATGTAGGGGAGGTGTGCCTCCGCCTAGTTGTGCGGGGAGGTGCGATTTCACGAGCTCACCGGGTCACTCGACACCATGCTACACCATGCTACCCATGTATGTCAGCTAGCCTGGCGAGCCAGCCAGGCAGCAGCACACGGCGAGCGATGAGGCATCTACAGGGATGATGCGGCGTAGCGACGCTCAGCCATCTCGAGCGCTAGCATGACTCTCTCTAGCTCCACGCCCAGCCCTCGCGGCGGCTCCCGCCTCACCGACAACATGATATCGCTTGGCGGCAGAGGCCTTCCGCTTCTTCCTGCCGGCCTCTCCTGCTCACCATGGTCGCCGCCACGATGGTTGCAACATGTGCTTGGTCACAGCTGTGGTCTGTGGAGACCGCGAGCGGCCTGAAGGATGCGCTGCTATGTGGGGAGTTGAAGTCGGAAACCGGCGGGAGGTGAGTGGAGAGTGCGCTTCAGCGCCGAAGCGAGTCCGCCTGCCAGGAAATGAACCCCGCCCTCTGCCTCTGTTTGCTGCGAGCCAGAAGATAGGGCATGATTTGCACAAGAGCGGCCTGGCTCGCTGGTGGGCCCGAGCTATCAAACATGCGCAAGTGCACGCTGTGGGCCTAAATCCTCCGGCCAGATATCAAACGTCAAACAGAGACCATCGCAACAGCTAGGTAGGTATGTGAGGCGTGGAAGGCACCTCAGTAGCTGGCGCCGCCGGCGTCCGGCATCCATCTCTCCAGTTCCCGTTGGTAGGAGAATGAAGATGTGTTGACGGGAGAATGTAAATCTGGGCTGGTAGGGAAGGGTTGGGCTCATTTGGGTACAGATAAGGCCGGTCCCACCCAGTCCAGATCCAAATCCAAATTATTTTTTTTTTGTTATTGATCCTGGTGCTTTGACTTATTTTTAATGAAAAACAAAATTGCCACTTTCAGCTTTTGATGATATGTTGATGGATGCCAGTGTGTGCATAAAAAAGACTAGGTAATCTGTTCAAGGACATATGTTTTTTTTATTGCAGGACATATGGTATTTGGACATCACCATGTAATAACGACGATAGATAAATAGATATAGGCCTTATTCAGTTCAAGAAAAAACTTGCATTCAACTCCTGTAGCACTTTTGTTTGTATTTGGTAAATATTGTCCAATCGCTAATCCAACCTGGCCAAAAGATTCATCTCGTGCTTTACAACTAAACTGTAATTAGTTATTTTTTATTTATATTTAGTGCTCCATACATGCGGGTAGAAATTGATGTGATGGTAGAGAGTGTGAAAAAAAACTGCAACTTTCATTCCAACTAAACAAGGCCATATACTATTGGTGTGGTCGATAATAGACTTTTCATGTGGCAAGCAAACAACTGGTGCATGATGCGAATATATTCTTTAATAGACACGTCACACGCAGCAAATAATCCAGTCAGTATTGGTGAATAGTGACGTGTCGACAGCAAGTGCAACGGTTTTTCTAAAAAAAAACAGCAAGTCATCTGGGGATTGAGGCCCAAGTTTAGATCCCACGTTTTAAATTTAGCCACTAGACTCGTGCACACACCAGGAAACCCGAGCACGTACACGGCCTGATGTTTTATTTCAGTGTTCCGATTCTATCACTATTCTAGTCACCAAAAAGAAATCTATCATTATTCTGCAAAATGCGAGACGCTGCCTGTCTCATGGCATGCGCGACAATTGCTGGACCTGAATCTCTCCACGTCTCGGCGGGCGTCTCAACGTACTGGTGCGCCGCTCGCCGGCGACAGCTCGGAACTGCATCCAGCCACTTGTTTACTCCATATTCTCGAGTTCTCAACGTCTCCACTCCATATTTCCCTTTGAATACACACGTGTTACTAGTTGCTTCTGTCATGGGGCCTCCTTTGAAAGGGCATATGCAAAGCCGTATCTTAAAATCACCTCATGTTGAGGAAATAAGGGGGAAAAAATGAGTGGAGAATTATAGACGTATAGGTATCGAAGTGAGAGACGGCATTAATAAGATAATAAAGCAGTCACTTACAATCGTGCTGGACGTCGATCGGCAACCACAAGTACCTTCACTGGATCGCGCCACACCACCTCAAATGGAGGGCTGGCAATTCATTTTGTTTGCCCGTGGAGGTAAAGCAAGAGCAATGCTATGGTCTCCTAGGTCAAGTGCCATGGTTTTTTCCTCTTCCCTTCCTGCAAACATAGAACAACCTAACCCAGTTGAACAGCCAAGCAGTGAAAGACGACAAAGCTGTAGTAATGAAAGTCACAAATATTCTTGGGAACTATTATTAACAAAAAAAATATTGTCGACAATGAAACACAGGGAAACATGAATATATAGAGACTTATTATTGCTAAGTACAAGCTATCGCGGTCCTGAAAATGATGTAGTATTTAATTAAATTATTTAATTATATGACACAGCAGTTTGCTTAGGGAAGTACTTTCTACCTAGGTCTGTCCTGAAAATGATGTAATTATAGTACTATCTTTAGTCAAAGTATTTAAGTTTCATGATGTAATTGTAAGAGCATGACAGGTTCTGAAAATAATGTAATTTTAGAAACGAGATTTTAAAAACAGCTGGAGCAACCCAACACAAATATGTTCTTAACTTTTTTTAGCCACTTGAAAAACTCAGGATGAACTATTTTTTTCAAATTATTGAAGATGCTCTCATTTTTTCACCTGGGAAACCCATTCTCATTCTAGCATAACGGAAATACAAGCATTCAACGCTTACAAGAAAGACTGCACAAAGAGAACTTGACATAGCCTCTATACCAACATGACAGACTCCTCCTCTTGCGGTCGCCGCCTCCCTCAACTTAGGGCTACCTTCCAGCTCGGTTGCCGCCTCACTGGGTAAGAATCCGCCGCTAGTGGGCCGATCCGATCCCCCCCCACCATTGACTCCCCTCTCCTCCGCCACCTTCCTCCAAAGCAGGCCCCCCTCCAGTCCGTCATCGCCCCATGGCTAGATCCGGCGCATGCGGCGGGCTAGATCCCCCCCCTTCCACATCCACATCTCGAGGCGTCGGATCAGCTTGGACACCTCTAGGGTGCTGGCTCCCCACCGCCAAACTCGGATCTAGCAAGGATCTCCCACCTCAAGGACCTCTAGGTGCTGGCTCCCCACCGCCAAACTTCTAGGATGCCGGCTCCCCACCGCATCATCGGTTGCCCCACACACTCATGCACCTACATGCTAATGAGGAAGAAGGGCATAACGGTCTTTACCCTCAACATTGCTATGATAATCAAGATTGCCAAACATCCTGGTTTTTCATGCTTAGATTTTTAGACCACAATGTATTAGAAAGTTGTGCTCAGATTGTAAGCAAAGTTTCCCTAAAAAAAAAGATTGTAAGCAAGTAAAAAAAAAACTGAAACAAACAGGGCTTGGTAATAATGCCTAGCAGCTCTCTCGCATTTAAAAAGCACGTACAGTACGCTTTACAGTCAATGACGAGCACCTGAGAAGCAAAATCAATGATGTGTTCATTACAGATTATGACAAAAAACAATGCTGGATTTTGCCGAAAACATGAAGCATCCCGAAACGGAAACTGAGAAACAAAAAGTGGATACTATAAACAAAACCTATGCCATCTTTGAAACAGTTGTAAGTTTGGTAAACAAGTCTTCCAGGTACAGTGTGAGCTTCTGGCCTGCTGGGGATCACCATGGCTACATTCCTTGACGTGCCGATACCAGGATTCAAGGAAAAAATCTCACATTGATTTCTAGTACACCGTTTGAAAAAAAAAAAGATTACTTGAGGGAGTATATATATGTTAATTTTATGTCAAAAAAGCTGGACTCTAAAAAAACTAAAAGCTCGAGTTCAGCCAAAAAAGAAAATAAAAAATAAGTGCTGGCTCCCTCCTGCTCCAACCACCTCGATATATATACAACGGGACCATACCGTTTCTGCACCATCTTGTTCGCTTGCATCAATCAGGTTCTCGATTATTCCATCGTCATCCATGGCCTTCCCTGCAGTGCCTCCCCATCTCCTCCTCCTCCTAGCTCGCTTCTCTGCTCGTGATCGCCGTCACGCGGCTGTGGGACTACGTCTTTGTGCGCCTCGTATGGCGGCCGTACGCCATCACCAAGGGGTTCGAGAGCAAGGCATCCATGGACCCTCCTACAGCTTCTTCAGAGGCTGCAACGAGGAGATCAGGAGCTTGAAGGAGAAGACCGACGGTCTCGTGCTGGACGTCGGCGACCACAGGTACCTCCCCCCCGCGCCACACTACCTCAAATGAAGGGCTCAGTACGGTATGTACTACGTCTTTACTCTTTACTGACGGTGATGCTTGCCAATTCATTTGTTTGTTAGCCCGTGGAGGTAATTAAGCGAGATTGACTCTAGGTCAAGTGCCCTTGTTTTCTCCTTCCTTAACTTCATGCAAAGCATAGAACAACAACAGTTGAACAGCCCGCAGTGAAAGACGACGAAGCAGCAGTAATGAAAGTCACAAATCTTTTTTGGAACTATTCACAAAAAATTATTTTAAGGAATGAAACACAAGAAAAGATGAAATATGGAGACTTTTATTATTGATAACAATTATAAAAACAGAGGTCTGTCACTCAATAGCACGCTAGGAAGTACTTAAATAATTATTAAGCATTTTGTAAATATAAATTTAGTCAAACCTTGTTCTTAGTGCTATACTAGAATCTTTGTATTCTTTTCTAAACAGATGTACTACTCCCCTCCGTTTCAAATTATAAGTCCATTTTTACTATGTATCTAGATATAATAATAATAATAGTAGTAATAATAATAATAATAATAATAATAATAATAATAATAATAATAATATATATATAGCAAAATAAATGAACCTAAAAAGTCAAAAACGACTTATAATTTAGAACAGAGGGAGTATAGCTAAAACCTCGTGGACAGCAGTTTTTATAAAAACAAAAACCTCTTGGACACCAGTTTTTAGAAACAAAAACCTCGTGGACAGAAATCAAGTTATTATATCAATGCCCTTTTTTTGGGGGAGGTGGGGGAGTGAGGGGGGCGACACTGGACGGTGCGTCGGTGTCTTATTATATCTACCTCGCATCGCAGGAGAACCATTTCTATACTGGTATGGACCACAGGCCCGTATTTGCATATTTGACTACGAATTGGCAAGGCAAATCCTGTCAAGCAAGTCTGGGCATTTTGTAAAGAATGATGCGCACCCTACCTTGTTGGCTTTGGTTGGTAAGGGACTCGGGTTTATGGAAGGTGCAGATTGGGTCCGCCATCGCCGGGTAATCAACCCAGTTTTCACCATTGATAAGCTTAAGGTAATTAATTCCTAGCTATTACCTCTTTGCATTGCATTGACTGTGTGTCAGGCTAAAAAATTAGTACTTTGCAATATGCCTGATGAGCATCGATCAAAAAACAATGCTGTGTTCATTACAGATTATGACAAAAACAATGCTGGATTTTGCCCAAAACATGGCTAGTGAATTGCAAGATGAAGCATCCCAAAACGAGAAGGGAGAAACAAAAGTGGATATAAACAAACATTTCAGCGATCTAACAGTTGACAATATAGCCTATGCCATCTTTGGAAGCAGTTACAAGTTAGGAAAAAACAAGTCTTCCAGGCACAAACTGAGCTGTTGGAGATCACCATGGCTACTTTCCTTGACGTGCCGATACCAGGATTCAAGTAAATAAAAATCTCACATTAATTTCTACTACATACACCGTTTAGAAAAAAAATCAGTTCATTTCTTGAAACAATTAATTTTCATACACAAACTGTCCTTATGCTGCATGGTCAATGTTGTTTTTCTCAAATTCTTCAGATATCTTCCAACAGAAGCAAATCGGCGAAAAATGGATGCTTGAAAGGAAACTCAAGAGCTTACTTAGGCAAATCATACAACCACGGTTAGCAAGCGGTGAACACGGAAATGATCTGCTGGGTGTGATGCTTGACTCTTGCACTGAAACCAAGCAAGGAGGGAAGAGGGTGGATCTCAGCTTGAGCATGGAGGAGATCATACATGAGTGCAAGCTCTTCTTTTTGCTGGTCATGAAAATACAGCCCTCCTCCTCACATGGTCAGTGTATCTGCTCAGTATATACCCTGAGTGGCAAGAAAGGATCAGGAAGGAGGTCCTAAAGGAATTCGGGAGGGAAGCTCCTAACCCCAATGCGCTCAACAAATTGAAAGAGGCAAGAAAAAAATTAACACTGTCTTTTTCTTTGTTACTGATTTGATGACTATATATGTAATAATAATGCAACAACAAGATAGCTACGTATTTGATATGATTTGTTGCAGATGACAATGGTGTTATTCGAGACCTTAAGGCTCTACTCGCCTGCTCTCTTCATGCAAAGGAAGACTCTGGCCGACATGACCGTGGGGTCAATGAAACTGCCCAAAGGGACAGCAATTGTGATACCTATTCCGATCATGCATCGAGACAAGGAGGCTTGGGGCGACGACGCAGACGAGTTCAATCGGGCGAGATTTGAGAATGGGATCACGGGAGCAGCCAAAGTTCCGCATTGGCCTGCTTGCGTTTTCAATGGGGCCAAGGTCTTGCATCGGCCAGAACTTTTTGTGCTGGAAGCCAAGTCGACCCTGGCCCTGATGCTCCAGAAGTTCTCCTTTACCCTCTCCCCCCTGACTATGTGGATCTCTTCACTCTGAAACCTAAGTTTGGCCTTCCTGTGATTCTGAGGCCACTGGATATATGACGCTTCGATTTGATTTGGACAGCAGAAAGTAGTAAATTATGTACGGATCAAATTTGCTGTTCAAAACGTTATCTTTATTGGCAACTCTCCTTTGTTATACTTGGGTCTGGATAGAAAACTCGAAGTTCGTTAGCTCGCTCGACTTCTGGCTGCTGGCTCCCGAACTAAAGTTTTAGCTTGTTGGCTATAACGAGCCAACTTGAATTAGCTCGCGATGTATGGATATGTATGCATACGATGGACTTAATTTGTACTCTATTGTATATGTATGCATAATGCTAGCTGCTAGCATGTATGATGGATAAATATATATTGTATCACTCACATTGAAATATGTAGTAGTGTTTATTTTGCATTTTTTTTTGTCTCCAACTCACGAGTCAAACGAAAGTTAGCTCGAGCTGAGCTAGCTTTTTAGTTTGTAGGTACAACCACCTAACGAGCCAGAACGAGCAGAAGTCAGTTTGATATCTAGGCCTGGTTATACTGTATGTTGTTAAAAATGTAAGTATTTAGACCATAAAGCTACATTCTTAATTACTACGATAACAACAGTCATCTAAACCTGTTTCCTAAAAAAGTAATCTAAACCTACGTCATGATACTCAGTGCCGACGGTAGAGTTTAAAAATAAGATCTAGAAAAAGGATCATTGGTGTCTCTCTATATTATTATTTTAAGCACCTCACGGCAAGCGTGGTTAGCTATTAAACTTATACAGATTATTTTAAGCGTGATAAGTGATTTTTAAGAAATAAAAACAAATTTATGACTTATTGTTAATTAATTTTGAAGTACAAACCGAATCGATGGTGAGATTTTTTAGTTCCTTTTTCTTAGAAGTTATCTCTTTTTTATAAGATGACTCATAAAAAATTACTAACACTTAAGTTTCAATTAATAACTGTCGCAGCACTGCCATAATGCCAATAAATTTGTATGTTTCCTTGAGCAAATGTTTTGCCATGCATTTTTTTGCCTTTTTGGCAAATGGATCCAGACATGGGGGCAAAACTTTAGCAAATGGCAGTCTCGGGGAAAAGTTTATATTGACAATTTGACATTTTGGGGGCCTAGCTAGCACTTTATTCAAAGCTTCGATTCAAGCTGCACCTCCGAAGGTGACAGCCATATGAGTCATGACCCACCGAAACCTCATGACCCACCGAAACCAGATACTTCGGCTAAAAATTCGTGCGTCGTTTAATGTTAAATCACTTGCTTGCTTTGTAGGAGAGAACCTGTTGTTAGGGCAGTTCAAACAATTGCCTTTTGAGCTGTAGTACTAAGCACATTTTTCCATATTTTAATAGACGAGAAAGAAAATATAGCTCTTGCACATGTTTAAAGATAATGTGAAAGTGTCATGTGTCATTATCCATATTATAAATTGTGTGCTAAAAGTTAAGCACTATAGGAGAAATTGTCTTAGAACTAGTAACTAGCTATCACTATTGCTCTTCTTTGACCGCTGTCATCACCACTCACCATAGAGCATGTGATCCTGTCTCCCTAGGCTCTCTTAGATTAGGGTTCATATCATTGATCCTTGATTGGTAGCATATTTGGTAGGACTTATAAATCCTAATTTATGATAAGCCAAAACAACTGATTAAAATAGTGTTGTAATGGCTGATAATAAGTTGGGTGAACAGGGATGTATTTATAAAAATAAGCAAATTTGAACTAATGGAGGACCAGTTGAATAGCCCGTACATTTTTTCTTTTCTTTTGTTTAGTATAAAACTTGGTAAATTGTGCTGCTTTTACATTTTTTTTTTATCTTGTTTTGTTTAGTATAAAACTTGCTAAATGTGTTGATGTGTGCCTGTGTGTCCATAGTCAAAGCTCAGTGATACAAAAGAAAATAAAAGGGCTAATAAAGGTAGAAGGAGATATCCATATCATAACATCAAATGATGCACTAATAACAACGACATGAACGTAAAGTTGTACATGAGCGTACTACAGCTATATCCGCATGAGGGCGTCAAAAAAAAAAAAAACAACGATACGAACGCCCTTTTATGGTTCTAAAAGAATAGCAGTCCCATAGCGTGAGCAAGTCGTTATCCGATACGGCATGTATCTAATAAAATCCTTTCTTTATAAAAAAAAAAATTGTCATGCTTAGTCATGTTTTGTCGTCCTTTGCTCTCCTACGTTTTTTTTTTAGTTGTAAAATCAAGAATAGCAGCCTATAGTCGTGAGCAAGTCCTTTGCTCCCTTTACTTTATCCAATCCCGCCTTTGCTTTGGCTGTCCAATGCGACCGTTTGCACATGTGTTGCAGCCCCTCGGTCCTGAACAGAGCAGCACCGACCACTCCAGCCCTCCAGGTGGGGCACCAATAGCACAAACACATTATCTTATTTTTTTATCTTATTAGTCGAACTTATCAGCCACACAAACAGTGTTTTTTCTCTCATAAAGAATCAGTCAACTTATTTTATCAGCCGGTTTACGCAAACAGCGAACACCTTTGAGCCGTGCCATCAGCCAGCCCCCTGCTCCTTCTACACGCTCTGCTCCAGGACTGAGCCCTGTATACGCGTCCTGATTTCTATGCAAAACTACCGGCTGCACCCCCGCCCACGCCGGCCATCATGCGGCACAAGACCGTACCATCTCCAAGTGAGGCAAAGCCTCCATGCATGCTCCCAGTCCAAGTAGAACAGCATCCATGCTCCCAGTGCAAAAGACAACCTCCAGAAGATGGCCGGAGCCGGGCAAACCAAAGAACGCCGCCTCCAAAGGCGGCTGGGGTCGCAGTGCGGTGGCGACATTCAAGACGACTCAAGATGGGAATGGGTCAATGGCTCGACCCATCGGGCAGTTGACCCGACCCAAAAACAAGGTCAATAGGTCATAGAGGCCCGGCCTCAAATTCTAAAACGGGTCAATAGGGCCGAACCTATTGACCCGATAGATCTGATGGGTCGACTCGATAATTACGTAGCAATGGTTTTTTTACTTTATTAGTTTTTCAAAATAACTATGGTTGATCATACCGGGTAACACATCTATATTTAGAAATTGATTGAGAAATATCACAAATTAAAATTGAAAATAGATAAAATTAAAATTATGGTTGACTTTGAGAAATTGTTAAGGTCATGGTAGCCGAACGGAGCTATGGAATGAATGAATGATGGACATTTAAAAATAAAAGTAGATTAAAAATACGTGGAGTTTTATGTTTGTAAGTTCGTTGTAGCATATAGCACTGATGAGTGAGAGCGGCTTTGCTTTCATTGCTTGACACGACGAGTTGAGCAGAAAGCCACTAGGTAGAGATGATAAATGAATGCTTGTGGATCATGCGATGATTTTGTTGTCAATAACTATCAAGGCAATACATGTATGCGTATATAATATGCTACTCATTGTCCGCCCTCGCTTCAATTTGCTCTTGATAACGCAAGCTGCGGAGACATTTATTACTAGCCAAACTAGAAGATAATAACACTAGCTTTAATCTCTTTATTTGTAGATAAGATGATATAGAGAATAAAGGCATTTTTTATCTTTTATTTTATTTTTTTAACATGTACAAAAAATATTTAAGTCGACCCATGTTAGGCTATAGCGTTTTGATGAAACGGGTCGACCCATAGCCTCTAAAAAGTTGGCCTTGGGGCCATAGGGCCAGATCTAAGGCCGGGGCCGGGTCAGCCCACGACGACCATGACGCTCAGGGATCTGAGACAAGCAGAATATAAAGGCCGACGCACACGAGCTCCGGGGAGAGCCGCAGATCGA
>JADLZL010000428.1:0-23496 GCA_015844335.1 Chrysopogon serrulatus | reverse complement strand
TTTGAACCATGGTGATGAGAGCGTGTTTGAAAGCCTCGAATCCATTCTCCAAAGGTTGACCGCCGTCCAATTGATGTTTGTCGTTGGCCAGCGTAGAACTCTTGCAGCTGATCTCTCACCATGTCTTCAAACACAGAGCTAGGTTTTCACCTAAATACTCTTCCGCTTGTTCTTCTACTTCTTCTTCGAATTCTTCTTCCAAAGGTTGGAGCCGGTTCCTCCGAAGAGTTAGCTTGAGCAAAGAAAGGGTGTTCTTGATGGTGACTCGAATTTCTCCCTTTATTTCGCAAGCCTTTTCCTTCTAAGGAGTTTCGATCGTCAAGAAAAGTTCTTTGGAAGAGAAAAACCATTCATTCATCACCCCGCATAAGACAGGAAAATGATAACAACGAAGGGTGTACCGATAGAGTTAGAGATCGATTGGGTGATATGACTTTATCCATGTGTATAGGTCATCAATATCCTAAGTTTATTGTGCTCACCAAGAATCTGCTAAAAAATGCTTGTTGGAATTTAACGCCACTACTAAAAACGTAGATAAAACCTTACCCTAGCAATGACCCTAAATGATTGGTGGGTATAATTACTTGTCATTAGCAAACTAGTCACTCTTAAATTACTAACATTCCTAAACGTGAAGTAGGTTGTCATCCCCAATTATATTGCTAGGAAATTAACATAGATTTATATTGTACTATTCGACTAGGCGTATAAAATATATGAATAAGATAAATATAAACTAATGGGTTCCGTGTTTTATACGTATAATTATACCTGTTGTAGCATTTTACCTAGGGAAGTCTCCGTGTTGTCGATTTATAATTATACCCTCTGGGAAAGCTATGTAATAAACTATTATTGCCATATTGATGTGAAACTATGTGGACATGATAAGCAATACTACCTAAGTCGTGATACCTCACTTTATAACAGTGTAGGTCACAAGATAAATAAAGATAAATGCTGGTGATAGCATAATCATCAAATATCATAATTAAAGATAATCATCGCAGCATCTTACTAGTCATAATCATAGCTAGCCATTGATAAAACTACGGAGATAGGTTTATAACTACGCCAATTGAATAACTCTTAATTAGTGCAACTACATCTAGTAATCATTGCTAAATCAACCCTAAATCATCATTGCATGTAAAGAGGCATCAACTAATGAGGGGTATTAAGACCTAAGTCACCTCCTTCGCACGCGTGCCTATGCTAGTCCTACATACCCGGGGGTGGACTACGCAGGAACTAACGTAGCCGGCCACCCACGCCAGACTACCACACGCCCCACATATCGTGGTGCACTCGCAGATAAACAAGACATCTAGACACCACGCCTACATATCGCCTATCATCTACCCATTGTACATATGGATAAACGCCGCTATACGAGCAATTACATGAAATTCAATAAGATCAAGTAACCAAACTAGACATATAATCAAAGTAAACAATGACTATTGCAATTAAGAACATATGAATATATTTAGAGTAAAGTCTCCCTAATCTGAATAATGAATACAATAAAGTAATTAAGAACTAGGATCTATTACCGAACTCGCTCCAGGCCCACCCGCCTGGGGGCTCCAGATCCGATGAAGAACTAGATCTCCTCTACTTCTAATCTAGCTAGCTAATCCTATGAACTAGAAGGCTCTTGATGAACTTGAAGGCTCTTTGATGCTTGATGGCTTGAGACCTTGATGAATAATGAATTGGCTCTCTCCGTGGGGGGCTCTACCTCATATTTTATAGTCCTGGGATGCGCTGTGCGCCCGAAGATCAAAAACCGACGTTAACGTAGGGCCGAGATGCATCCTGAGGCGGTGGGAGAACATTCCGTAAGGGGGAGCCAAACCTAACAGGGGCTCCGCGCCATGGTGGGGCCGACAGCCCCACCGGGCGCCTTCCGGCCCCTCGCTTCCTTCCTGTGTCTTCGAGTCTTCCTAAATCTTCCCCTGTGATGTCCTTCGTGGCGGATAAGTTTCGCGGGTTATTTTTATGCTAGAATCCCCTTTTTCAAATTTTTCTAGAAATCACCCCTGAAATTACGTAACATGCAAAAGTCGTGGAATTTGTCGATAAAGCCCTAGACTAGTGTGTTATCTTGTTGTCCATCGGGTAAAAAGCCCTAGTAAAAGTTGACGCTAACAGTGTGTCAACAATACCACCCTACCCGAGATGATGTGTATATTGTGGCCCAACAGCACACAAGTTTATTATCTCCCCTTATGCGTGCTAAAGCAATGAGCACCAAGGGGTTGGAATATTGTGCACAAGGTATCGCCACACGGCAAATTACCTCGTCCCCAAATGATGACGACTATAACTTCAATCCAAACACATACGAGGGAGAGTTCTTTCAAAGTAATGGGCTAGATGGGAGGTTCGAGATAGACTTGACCGGGCTTATAGAAATGGAAGTTGGCCTAGAAATTGTTGATGACGAGGACGATGGAGATGAGGTTGAAAATGTGAGAGACTTACAAATGTTTGAGCGACATCGCTTAGGGCAACGACAACGAGGGATGACAATCCTCCATTGGGCGGGGTCGAGTACTTTGACATGTTTGATACCGATAATGAGGCTTTATGATCCCGATCATGAAGATTATACTTAATATATGTAATGCTATTTATTTATATGTTACCTTACGTTGTTGTTCTTATAAATGTCCGGGTTTTGTTTATTTTAACCTAATTTTCTAATCATGTCTTATTGGTTCTTGTCAAATGCGTGTACTTTCGCTGAAGATGGTGGGCGGTCGGCCTATGAACCCGTCCCTCGCCAGTAACAAGACAAAAGCGGCAAAGATGGCCGCAGCCGTGGGACCTCCAACCAGAGGCGGCGGCGAGGAGCAGCGCACGAGGGAGCCGCCACCTCCTCGCCAGACCGTGAGCGCGAGGACGAAAGCAGGAGCGAACGAGGCCGAGGATTTGAGGTGATAGCTCCCTGCATTTCGATGAGGAGTGTGGAGGGAGCAGGAGGAGGAGGACGCCGGGGTGCGGTACTTCTTCTTCCTGCATTCCTCGCCGAGTGTGTACTTTACGCTGGTCCCGCGAGTCTCCCCTCAGCATCACACCCCGACGAGGCGTCGGTGATTCGCCTCGAGGGCCAAAAGTAAGTAACTTCCATGGTATTACTATTTCATATGACATATTGGGAACCCGAATTGTAAACTAATGCTATTGGTTAACCACTTTTCAGAACCGGTTGGTTGTGGTGCCGGTGAGCACTCGCGCCACCAAAAATGTCCGGGGTCTCAGAAGACTCACTACCCTAGCCCGGGTGATGTACGCCGGGGAATGAGGAGCCTCCCGGACGCTCGAGCAAGCACTCGGCCGTTGCCCCCGATCCGAACATCAAAACAAGGCGGCGCGTGTCTTGCACGAGTTCTCGTAAGTCTTTCATCCAACCCTAGCAATCTTAATGTATCAAATTTATTGCACTTATCTTCAAATAAGAAATTGACCCTTTATGTTTGGCGTAGACTTTTTACAAATGCGAGGAGGGATACGGTGACAAGGCCTGTGTATGTGTCACTAGGGCCTCCGCAAGAAGCTCGCCACCGACATTCACTACGAGGCGCGCCTCCAGTGCCATCGCAATTACCATGGCATCATCCTTGGGGAGAAGGTCACCAAACACAAGCGAGGACGATGACGCCGACTGGACTGCATTCCAAGCAGATATAAATGATACGATCTTTCGCTTTTACATGTCTACTTTGATCTACTTATATGTGAAATTGTGACGGCAAAGCTTGTTGTTCCGGTGGTGCTCCAGCCCACCAAGATTGTTGGGAGCATCGTGGATGTGGGTGCGGTCCTGAGTGGGAGGAGACCCACAACGCAAACGGAGTGCCGCTTGATGATGCCCGGCGATCGCACCATCAAGGCGGCCGCAACCTCGCTCGGATACGCAAGCGCCCGGGTAAGCTAAGTCGATGATTCTTCCCTCACTAACTTGTGATTCTAACTCGCGGGTCGCTTTCTTCACTAACTCCGCTTCTTGCGCCTCGTGCCCATGGTGGCGCGCCTTGCCCCATCTTCAAGGCATTTGCTATGGCGCACAAGGGCAAGGCGCCATCCGACGCCTCGCATAACCCGGAGGGACCCGCCTCGAGGCGTACACCAACGCCACAGGCATACCGGTCATTACACGTCCTCTGCGAGGACGCCCGACGCTGAGGATTGACACGGCGAGGACTACGATCCGAGCACCTGTGACCTTGACCCGTAGATCGTCATGAGGGTGGGCGAGGAAAGAAGCACACGGCGATCGGATGGGCGACGCAAGGCCATCGACTGCCTCGACTTCCACTCTCCCAACAAGCGAGCACCGAGCACCTGACGCAAACGCTCCATACGCCCACGGTCGCCGGCCGGCCGTACCGCTTTACACCACACCTCGAGGTAATTACTATTGTTGTAAGCTTCCACCGATGACGTTCAATTATTATAACTCCACCTTTGCATTACCGCAGTGTGATGGAAGCGAAAGGAGGGAGGCGTTGAGCGGCACTGTGCAAAGAGCCCAAATTCCGAGGCCGAGGGGCCGTGAGCGTGAGCAGATCGAGGTGAAGATGGCCCAAATTTCATCGCCTCCGCCACCATGGGGGCACGCTCGGGATGGAGTTCCCACAACAAGCTTCGGCCCAAGAGGTGCCGCCTTCGATTCAGCCTCCTTCTCTTTGGGACTCATGTAAGTATAAATGTGTATTGGTTTCGTTCGAACTTTGGTCATCACATGTACTAATCCTGTCTCTTTTTAATGCAAATTCTCGCCTGGCGGGTTCAAACAACCCGGGCTTGGCCTATGACGCAGCCGCCACAAAATTTCACCGAGGGACGGGGGCCAAAGTTGGTGGTGGTGGATGCTGAGTTGGCTCTCGCGAGGTTTGTGAGTTGTCCCCGGACCGCCTCCGCTTCTATTTTCAATAATGCACTTGACCCTTATGAGATTTGGAGACTTGTGATGCACTTGAAACATTTGTGATCGGATTGTTATCGAATTTGTGATGTATTGTGATGTGATGTGATCGGATTTGATATATGTGCCGTGGTTGTGCTATATGCGTTGTGGATGTGTCAGGATGTGATTTATGTGATATATGTACGTGTATGTTATATATATACCGCGTATGCTGTGATTTAATGAAAAAACAAACTAAAAAAATTTATGGTCACTTTGTTTAGTGTGATTATAGCACTCAAGAAATATGGTCACTTTGCCGAGTGCTATGGTCAAGGCTCTCGCAAAAAAATTTTTAAAAAAAATTAGAATTACCTCTTTGCCGAAAAGAGGGGGGCACTCGGCAAAGGTTTTTAAAAAAAATTAAATTCTTTTGCCGAAAATGCCGGGAGGAGGCACTCTAAAAAGCTCTTTTTTAAAAAAGTTAATTCTTTGCCGAAAAGGCGGGGAGGAGGCACTCACCTCGCAAAGAATTTTCAAAAAAAAAATTAAATTATTTGCTTTGCCGAGTGTCGACGGGTGGGCACTCTGCAAAGCCGCCGAACTCCGTGCGCCGTTAATCTGACGCTTTGTCTTTGCCGAGAGTTACACTTTAAGCAAAGACTTTGCCGAGTGCCCAAAAAGCTCTGCAAAGAGCCCGTTACCTACCGAGGCTTTGCCGAGAGCTCTTTGTAGAGAGCTACACTCGCAAAGCCGAGGTATTTGTTTTTTTTGCCGAGTGCCCGGGGCACTCGCAAAAGAACCGACCTCGTAGTGATCCTATATTTAGAGGCCGCCAAGCCTTTGAAAAGTTTCCTTTTCTTTTGAATTTGAAAAGTTACCTATATTCACGTGCCTACAAGCGTTGCATGCCTCGTATGTGTTTCCGTCCTTCGACGCCGCTAAAGGCTTACTCGCGACGCTTTTTAGCTTCGCACAAGGTAGTTCAAATAAGCGATGGTTGGTCTCAAGACGCGAGAGCGGAGTCGCGCGGCCACACCAACATGCAAGCGGATCCCGTTAGCTTCACCTTACCATCCGACTTATCGGTGTTGGAACAGCTTTTTCTTTTAAAAAAAATCGCTTGTTGCCGAGTAAATATGAAACTATTAGAATCAATACTCTATGGTCTTTGTGAAAATTTTAGTGCCCTTGTAAATTTTTTGTTGCAAAAGTTATGATTTTTAGTATAAATCTTTTCCTCTCGTGAATCGGATTCCTTTTATGCTATCACTATCGGAATTGCGGTCTTTGCCGAAGTGTCAAGACCTTTGCCGAAAGTGTTTTTTCGCACTGCAAAGAGCTCTTTGCCAAGTGCCAAAGAAAAAACTCGCAAAAAGCACTCTAAGAAGAAAGTTTGTCGAAAGTGCCGTAAAAAGCACTCGGCAAAGAGTTCTTTTGCCGAGCGCTTTTTTTGGCACTCGGCAAGAGGCCTCTTTGCCGAAAGTGTTGTTTTTTTTGGCACTCTATGAAAGAAGGTCTTTGCCGAGTATTTTATTTTTACACTTCGCAAAGACAGATTTCAGAGTATATTTTGGAGCAAGAAATTAATTTAAATAAAAATTTTCAACTACAAAGTTGTATAACTTTTCAAGATCTACAACTTTTATTTTGGCTATTTCTTAATTTGACAAAGTAAAATTAAATCTATTTATTAAATTCACATATCTCTCTCGTAGTTTACTAAACTACAAGAGAGATATATAAGATTTGTGAACAATGTTTCTACCACTATGTCGGATGATCAAATGACTAAAATGAAAGATGTAGGTGTTGTGAAATTATACAACTTTGTAGTTGAATACATTTTAATTTGAATTAATTTTGCTAACGAAAAGTACAAGTCGTATTTCTCAAATTTGAAATTTGAATTTTTGAAAGTATCTCTGATGGAGAAACATCCAAAATAAAAGTTATAGATCTCGAAAAGTTATGAAACTTTATAGTTGACAACTTTTTCATTTGAATTTATCTTATCATGCGAAACGATTCGAATCAAGAAATTTGAAATTCAAATTTTATAAACGACATCGGATGGAAAACTCCTTAAATAAAAATTATAGATCTCGAAAAAGTTATAAAACTTTATAGTTGACAAGTTTTTTTATTTGAATTCGTTTAGAGTCTCAAACAAGCAATTTTCACTGATTTTGCATAATATTTAGGGAACCCAAATGAAGTGTAAACACAAGGACTGTGGTAGTGTAGTGGTAGGGAGGTTCCGCGAGGGAGAGGTCATGAGTTCGAATCCCGCCGACACGGTCTCGAAAAATGCCACAAAAAATCCGCTATATAGAGAAGAATGGGTGTTGGCCTGGGGCCCCTCCCCGAAAAAAAAATTTGCTATTATTTTCGGTTTTTTTTATTTTGATCTTTGCCGAGTAATCGGGCACTTCAGCAAGCAAAGGCTTTGCCGAGTGCCCGGGGTGGAAAACACTCGCAAAGAGGTCTCTTTGCCGATGGATTCTTTGCCGAAAGTGGCCTTTGCCGAATAGCAACACTCGGCAAAGCTTTTGCCGAAAGTGTAATATGGACTTTGCCGAGTGCATGGGGCACTCGGCAAAGAAACGAAACCGGTAGTGTATTAGTAGATAGACATTGTCGAGCTAAATCATCTGGCGATAGTTGCCGGGAGCCTATGGACAAATGCGCCAAACAAATCCCCATTTTGTCACACATCGATCTTACTTCCGCAGCTGAATAAATTAATTTCTAGAATTATTGAACGCCATTTTTGAAGAGTTTGGTAAAATTTGTAGAAAAATATAATGACACTTTTACACCAAATGAACAAATTATAAAAATATATTTTTATTTAGTGATAATAATTTGGTGCAATGAATCTTGACGCTCTTTCTTTAAATTTGGCCAATTCTAGAAATTGATTTATTCATGATCAAAGAAGTGTAGTGAGTGATGAGATAAATTATAGTATTTATTCAAGGTAGGGAAACCGAAATCAAAATGGAAACCGAAACCGGAATGGAAGCGAAACGGAGACGGATGATGCGTGCAGACACAAAGTGAAGTGCGTCATCAACATCATCAGCTTCTTCCACCAGATCAGCAGCAGCGTTTTGGGATGGTGAGGTGTCCGGTCATGTGCCAGCCCTCCTCCTCGCCTGATTCGCCGCTCGCGTAGGGGCACCACGGCGTAAAGCTGGGCAAGCTCTCCAGCATCTTCCACTTGGCGTTGGGGTCCTCGCCGTCGTGGGCAATGCCGCCCACGTCGGCGTGGAGTACTCGTAGCGGCTGTGCGTGATGCGATGGAATTCCTGGATGTCCTTGTTCTGGCCATGTCCGTGGTGTCACGGAGGTCGATGGAGAAGATGTCGCCGTAGGGGCGAACCGAGTGCGTGAAGTGCGGCATGGAGATGGGGTCGGCGGAGACCGCGGCGAGGTCGGCGGCGAAGACGATTCTGGCCATGTCCGGGCTGAACACGGGGTGGTTGATGTGGCCGGCGATGGTGGGGGCGCTGGGATCACGCGCACGGGCACCGGCACCTCGCCCTTCTTGATGTCCTTGGCGTTCACCAGGTACACGGCGAAGTAGCCCGGGTCCAGGCCGTGGTCCAGCTTCGGCTCGTTCGGGTCCTTAACGATGTCTTTCTCCGGCCTGCCGGTGGAGGAGAAGACGATCCAGTCGCAGCCCTCCCGGGGCGACCAGCTGCAGTGGGTGTCGGTCCAGGGCCCGTCGGTGAGCGGGACGACGCCGGCGGCCTCCCCTTCACGGCGTCGATGATGTAGAGGTTCTTGTGCTGCCTCCCCTCCGGCGACCCTGTTCCTGCTGCCCCGGAACACGAGCTTGGTGCCCCCGGGGTTGCTGGACGGAAGGCGCAGTTGTACTCCTCGTCGGTGAGCGGGAACGTCTCGATGTTGTCGTTGTCCGGCCGGGACACATTGGCGAGCCTCATGATCTGCACCGGCTTGTCGATGGAGAAGGCCGGCCCTTCGCAGACGTAGAGCGTGTCCAGGGCGTCGTTCTGGTTCCACGACGTGGAGAAGACGCTCTTGGATTTCCCCTCACCTTGTACACCACGCGGAGACCTTTGCTGTCGGCGAGCCACACCGCCTTGAACTCGTTGTCCACGAAGGCCAGCTTCTTGCCGTCCTTGGACACGGACGGGAACACGCCGGTCACCCTGAAGAGCCCCACGTCCGAGTGCGTCGCCGGCGGCTGCACCTGGTCGAACCTCCTCTGATGGTTGCCGCAATTCTTTGGCCACTACTTGCTCCACTATTCTGCATACATTCACGATTGCGTTAATTTTTAAATTAATTAATCTTCCAAAAAACAACAAGGCTAACAATGGAATGCACAAGGCATGGAGTATAGACAAATAGTATATACATACTAGCTACCTACCTGCTGGGGCTTGACCATCTTGTCGGTTCTGCAGCGGTGGTAGCCTGCTGCGTTTTCCTCCGTCGAGCACGAAGGGGTTGTAGTGGTCCCCTTTAGGCCTCATCCTCTGGGTGATCTGCACCGGCGGCAGCCCCGGCGAGGCGGTGTCAAAGATCTCGATGTGCCTGTACTGTGGCACCTCGCGCTTCACGTTCATTTGTACCTGCAGGGATTTCTGGCGGACGGTCGCCACGGCCACCTTGGTCGCGCTGATGGCCGCCGGAGTCATGGCGTCGATGCCTTCCGGCGTCACGCGTTCCTCCTTGCCGGTGTCCATGTCGAACCGGAAGACGGCCCAGGTGGCGACATTGAGGGCGGCGTGGTGTCGAACCCTCGGTGGAAGAAGATGACCCTGTCGCTGCCCCACGTCGGCCAGCCGCCGTCCTTGATGACCCTGGGCGGCCCAGGGTGGTGCCCTGCGCTTTCTTGTCCACGTTCATGATCCTGATGTCCGTCTTCAGGTTCTCGATCTCGCCGTTCCACTTGTTCCCCTGGAAGTTGGCCACCGCCACCATCTTCCCCGACGGCGACACCGCCGGGCTCAGGTCGTACTGGTTCGTTGTCGTCAGGCGCTCGGCCTTGCCGTCGGCGAGGTTGGTTCTGTACACCACGGTCCACGGGGTGCGCCGTTTTGTCACCAGCTCCTTGGTGGACACGTACACCAGGGAGTAGCCGATTTGTGGTGCGCCCGACGGTGAAGCCGCCGGCGATGCATGGACTGTCCTCCATGCGCACGCCGCCGAAGGTGTTGGCGCCGTAGATGTCGCCCAGGCTCAGCACCTTGACCTTGCCGGTGGCCACCAAGCGGAAGGCCACGTGCAGGGTCTCCAGGCCCCTGTCCCTCTCGGAGACGAAGACGAGGCCGGTGACGCGGCCCTTCTCCGCGTCCTCCGGGTGGCGCCGCACCCGACGCCAGCTTGGGCTTGTTCTTGCCCATGTACGTCAGGAGCTGAAAAAGATGGATAACAATATTAAAATATTAATTCACTTACAAATAGAAAAAGTAATAACATGGTTGGGTATTGTATATTTAGGTTCACCCCTTCAAATTTTTTTCCACAAATTGAGTCTTTCTTTATTTTTTCTCATAAATTTGTTATTGTTAATCTAAAAAGTCCATACCATTGATGGTTGGCTTGTCTTTTGTTGGTTTATAACCTTGTTCTTCATGAATGGTTGTTGTGGACGAAATTAAGTCATCGCTCTAAACTCTGATGCGTTGTCATTGCAACTTTTATTTATTTGATATGTATTTATTGCACCCTTTGAAGAGAATGTGGCAACATTATTATGCTCCATCCTGGTTACATGTTGTGTCACTTCTTTCAAAAATCATCTTCTTGATGTAAATGGCTTCTAGGTTGGCATGTTGTTCTCCGATGTATCACGACAATCAAAATGTTAATTTTTCATATCAAATAATTAACTAGTTAGATTACCAGTATTGATATGGCTTAACTTTTTAATCAATAAAATAAAATTACTCAAATAACAATGGCTATTAATTTATTTGTCATAATGACTTATTTTATTATTTTATATTGATTTAGAGGTTATTTTTATTTGTTTATGAAACAGATTAAAATAAAGTATAACATTTTAGTCAACATATAATAAACTTATTTTAAAATGACAATGGTCATTTGCTAAACAAACTTAGATTAGTATTTTCTCATAGTTTTAGATATATTTTTAATTACTTTGTAAATAGTGAAGGTGAATAATTTAGATAATCAGAAGTTTCACTTTATGAATTTATTTTATAGGCGATTTTGATTAATGGACGCCACTAGAAATTAAATGGTGAGCCCAATTAAGAATCGCCATTAAAAATATATTTCGAGTGGCGGTTCTCTTTAACGAAACCGCCGCTGGAAATGCATCATTTCCATCGGTGGTTTCATTAAGAGAACTACCAAAAGAGAAATGGATTTTAGTGGCGCTTTAAGAAACAACCTGTCGGTGTCGAGAATGGACACCAACGAGTAATCGAAAGAGTGCACACTTATCCTCGAGATGGTTTCCCCGAGTGGACACGATGATGTATACCGGTTCGGGGCAATTTACCCTACGCCCAAAGGAGAGCCGGGTCGTGGTTACTCAGAGCTTGTATGGGGGAGTACAAAAGGGGTCGAGAGAGGGATAGACCCTGTGTCGCGGAGTAGGAAAAACTAGGTTCGGGTTGCAGCGTTTCGTATGTGTAATGTGAATCGGGTGATCGACACACGTGCTCGGGGCCCAAGTCCTCCCTTTTATAGTTCAAGGTGAGGCTCACGTGAGAGGGCATGCGCCAGTAGTGATCGTGGAAGTCGCGGGCCAACAAGGACCGACATTCCCGAAGCGCCGCTGGCAATCGTGAGCGGCATATCATTGTCCTTCCTCTTGGTCCTCATAGCCCTTTCGTAGGAAAGGCTATACCCGAACGGGGTTGTGCGGTTCTCATGACCGTGGGTGTCTCGGGTCAAATGCCGGGCCTATAGAGCCGGCCGCGGAGTCGCCAGCGCAGGGTTGATTCCCGACGCCCTCGGTTCGCCTTTGGTGTGATGTGTCTCGGCTCGGTCGTCGTCCGGGTACTTTGGCCACGGTGTTGGTACGAGTGGCACTCCTTTATCCGCATCGGGTCGGGACGAAGCCGTCATGGGGTAGTATTGAGACCCGCCGCTTCCGAACGCATACACGGGCCTCATACGCATCGACAAGACAGGCTCAAAGACCGCACTTGTCGTAGAAGGCGTGGGAACAACGAAATGTTCCATGGTTACTTGGCGCCCCGCCCTTCCTACCAAAAAGTATACTACGGCATCCCCTCGTGACCGCTACGGAATCAGACAGCCAAGGTTCGACTTGGCGGAATTTAGCACCTGGCAAGGCCCGACTGCTTTGTCGGGACAGGGGTCGGACTCCGACCCCCCCCCTCGCGGGGGTGGGGGTCGACCGGAGGTCGCCCGAGGGGTCGATCCCCTCGGTGGTGGTTTCTATCCCGCGGCCTTAGCCGGGTTGCCGTGGCTGGGCCGTAAATGCTTTTAAGCTTCGTGCGTGGGTTGGGCCGTGAGGACCCCGATCCGGCAAGGTGTTTTTGTTTTTGAAGATTGCTTTATCCCGGTCCTTAGAGGGCCGTGGTTTTGACCCCGACATAACCACTAGAAATGCACTAAAATTTTAAATTTTGGATTTTTCAAATCACTTCAAATTGAGAAACACTCTACATGAAAGTTGTAGATCTTGAAAAGTTATGAAACTTTATGGTTGAATTTTTTTGATTTGAAGTCATATTGTCATGGAAAACTACGATCAAATTTATCAAATTTGGAATTTAAATTTGGTGAACGAATTTAGATGGATAAACTACCAAAATAAAAGTTATAGACCTTGAAAAGTTATAAAACTTTATTGGTGACAACCTTTTCATTTGAATTTATTTAGGGCCTCAAACAACTAATTTATGGTCTGTTTAGTAAATATGTGGGGAACAAAACTAAGATATATATATATATATATATATATATATATATTGTCGGTGCTAAAACTAGTGGTTCTAGTACCAACGAGTGAATTTACGTGCGTGCTCCCAACCCCGGATGGTGTGCAAGAGGGACACAAGAAGGTTTTGTATTCTCCTCGCACCAAGGTGCCTCGAGGTAGGGTGTACAAGCAAGTGGAGAGAGGGAAATGTCCCAAGTCTCGTGAGAGATGAGTGAGTGTGTGTATTTGTTTGCCAAGGAGATTGCCGATTTGCTTCCTAGGATTCACCTGCCCCCGAGGACCCCCGCCCCCCACTTTTTATAGCCTAAGGGGAGGGGACGGCTTTACAAAGATGTTGTTTGAATAGGAAAGACGGGGTGGGCGCCAGCTCATCCCGCCGAGGCCTAGGGGCTTTCTCCTTGTGCCGAGGCCCCGGTGAGGGCGGCGGTTTTGTCTTTGCACGGCGCCAGATCCGATGGCGGGCGCCGGCCCCGTGAGTCGGCTCTTGGTGAAGGAGGGACGCTCGCCTCCGCAGGGGTCGGGGCGTAGCTATGATGAGCGTGCCTGTGTACCGTGGGTCGTCAGAAGCTTTGACTCACTCCCCGTCCGGCTCTTTGAGGGTCGCGCATCGTTGTCGATACGGCGTGGCCGACGAGATACAGCGCACGGGGCTATCTTTCGCCTACCCCCTCCGGGAAGCCCGGGTGCACGCTGGGTCTGGAACCGGAATCGGCGCACATGGGTGGCGCCGTGCTCCCCGCCTGACGCGGCATGCTCCTCGTGACGAGACTCCCGTGATGGGACCTCGTATAGGGGTTAGTCATCATGTCGCCTCTACAAAGGGCGCGTGGCCGTAGGATTAAGCGTGAATCAAGAGAAAGTGCAGAGGTGCAAGAGGTGACGGATCTTCCCCGCCAGGGCTAGCCAACCCGACAACACCGTGGGAAGGCGCTGGGGTGGATATACGTCAAGTCAAGCTGGTCGCCCCTGACTGTGTGATGCGGCGCGTGGTCGTCCGAGGCCTTAGCGGCTCCCTCGGCTCTGGATGGAAGTGGAACTCGTCCGAGGCCGCGGCAGGGAGGCCCCTGGGCGAGGCTACGCTAGTGCCCGTCCGAGGCCTCAAGCAGGAGGCCCCCGCGAGAAGGGGCGTTAGTGCCCCATCCGAGGCCTCACAGGGAGGCCCCTGGGCGAGGCGGGCGGGGCAGGTGCCCCGAGGCCTCAAGCAGGAGGCCTCGGGCGAGGCGAGCAAGGACGCCGCCTCGAGGCCCCTCGCCGGAGAGGCTCTGGGCGAAGCCTGAAGCGGACGCCCGTCCGAGGCCTTCACGGGGAGGCTCCTGGGCGAGGCGGAAAACAGAACTCGTCCGAGGCCTTGATGAAGGAGGCTTGACGGGCGAAAGCTAGCGTTTGCTTAAAAGTCCCCGCAATGTGGGCTCCTTATGGTGTTGGTGCGTTAGGCGCCGGGCCTTGGCAGCCGTGTTTTGTTACCGTGTGGCCTAGTTTTGCGTCTCTGGGCCTAATTGTTAGAGGGCCCTTTAATTTGTCCCCCCCAAGAGCCCCCCGAGCCTCCGAAGGGAGTGAATGCACTCGCGCTCGAGGCCGGTGCGGTGTTGCCTTGGTTGAAGGCGCTCTTACCTCGCAGGCGCGCCGCAAGCGCACCTGCCGGTGTAGCCCCGAGGCCTCTGAGGAGGTGTGCACCCGTCCGAGGGCTCGTGACGTGTTTTGGTGGCGAACGAGCGGCTGCCGCTGAGCCCCCGGCCCGCTGGCTCGTCCGGGTTCGGCCACACGACGCTTCCGAGCCGGTTCGCTGGGGGGAAGTCCCCCTGCCTCGGGCGTTGAGGGGGAGCCGGTTGGTACTGGGTCGCTAGTCTTTACGCACCTCAGCCGCCCCTTCCGCAGGAGGAGGGTTGGGTCTTCATCGTACTATCGCCGACAGTGTCGAACACGACTCAGGTCCCGTGAGTCGTTAACGGGTGGATCCAAGTGAACCGCCCGGGCCCCTGCTCGCTAGCCGCTACCGGGCCTCCGAGGCGCGGTTCATAAGAGAGCCGCACGGTATGCCCGAGAAGGCTCGGGTCCTCGTCCGCCGGTCCCGAGGGCTCGATGCACTCCCACGGGATCCCCACTCGGCCGCCATGCCGCCTTGGATGTCGCACGAGGACGCCCACGCGCCGCGGGCTAGCCGGGCCAGCGCCGTCCGAGCTGCCCCCGACTCTAAGCCCCCCGAGGCGGCCGTCGAACCCCCGAGATGGCCGCCCCTCCGCTCCTCCGGGGACCGCAAATGGGCCGCCGCCCGGCTCCTTCATGAAGAAGGAAAACCGCCGCTTCACCTTGTCGGGCGCTTTTTCCGGCCGACGCTGGATGGGAGCGCCGCTACGGGAGGTGGCGGGGCCTCCCCCTTTCCCCGCCGCGGGCGCTTGCCGCGGCGCAGGTCGTGGGCCCCTTTACTCTGGCGGATGTGATGTGCGCTGCGTTGGCGCTACTTCGCCACGCACAAGGGCGCGGCTCGCCTTGCGCCGATCTCAGGCGGGCGGGCTGCGCGAATAGCGAACGTGGCTCGCTAGAACCGCTGCGGTCGCGCCGGCGTGTGCCGCCGCGGTTATGCGGCGTGTGTATCGACACGGCGACGAGATTGATACGCAATTAATGCAAGGATTCGGAAACGCTACGTATAAGTACTGCGGCGCGCGCCGCATCGCCCTCCCTTCACCTCCTCGCTTTGCTTCCTCCCTCCGCCATTGCCGCCCCGCCGAGCGCCCCGCCGAGGAAGAAAGGGAGCGAGGAGAGAGAGAAGACTTGCTCGCATCCACCCCGCCGCCTCGCCGTGCCATGGCTTCGAGGCCCGAGATCGCCTGGGTGGAGGGAGTGGGGAGACGAGCCCGCGACGCTGCCTGAGCCAGTGACGCCGGGGGGGGAAGGGGCCGCCGCCTCGCCGACAAGGCCCTCCCCGAGTGGATCGCCTCCCGCCGGCCGACCACTCTGCCTCGGCACCCGCCTCGTGGATACGCCGTGAGCTTCACGGCTCCATGAGAACGGGTTCGGGATGCCGGCCTGTCGGTTCTTGAGGGCCATCCTCGAGTACTACGGGCCCGGAGCCGCAGCATCTCAACCCTAACTCCATCACGCACTGGGCGGTGTTCGCCGCCCCTATGTGAGGGTTTTGGGGTCGAGGTCCACTGACCTCTCGGCTCCACTTCTTCGAGGGCGCCTCAAGAGCGCCGAGAGGGGAAGAGGATATCCGTCCACGCCGGCAACCGCATGCTGCGCAAATTTAGGGGCTCGCAACCGGGATTCGTATATCCCGGCCCGGCTGACCTCTTCCAACCGCTGGGCGCGGTTCTACCTCCCGAACGACCGCCACCTGCCCGCTACACCGTGAGGGTGTTCGACGCCGAGCCCGCGAGGTGGAAGGAGGAGATCATCCCGCAGAGGTCATCCCTCCGAGAAGGTGTTCCGCTACCGAGGAGGCCGACCGCGAAGGTTAGGATGCGGCGGCGGTCATCGCGCCTTCCACCAAATAAGCCGAAGTTCTACCCCTCATGCATAGACAAATTTGCCCCGCTTGACATGAGGGAAGGCGGCCCCCCGGGCGGGCGCTGGATGTTGTCCGTCGACCTTGATCACGCCGAGATCGCCGAGCGCACCAAGAAGGCGGGCGTCGGTGTCCGACGCCTCCACCTTCTACAAGGTCGCTGGCTGCGGCTTTTCACCGTAACGCCGCCTCCGTGGTGAGTCATCGCGTCGCGGCGCGGTTGGTTGTTGTTTGCCTCCTCCCCTTTATCCTCATCTTGCTCTTTTCGTCAAGCAGGATTGGCCGAAGCCGAAAAGCGCCCAAGCCCCCCATCTCCGCGAGAAAGAGAAGAACAAGGCCCTTTGGCGAGAAGCGTAGGGAGGAGAAGAAGAAGTCGACGTAAAATGTCCGCAGCGTAACGAGCGGCGTGAGCCGGGACAAGTCGCGCGCCCGGCAGCGGATGAGGGACTCCCCGAGAGCCAACGCCCTCCGACACCACCCCGGC
Source organism: Chrysopogon serrulatus (assembly GCA_015844335.1). Lineage (NCBI taxonomy): Eukaryota > Viridiplantae > Streptophyta > Magnoliopsida > Poales > Poaceae > Chrysopogon > Chrysopogon serrulatus. Next base: position 6,656 of record JADLZL010000428.1, on the reverse strand, counting down.
GCCGATGACGATGATGAGGATGACGAGGAGGAGGAGGACTACAGCTTTCTTCGGCTTGGCCACATCGCCCCGTGAAGAAAGGGAGTGGTCGCCGTGGGCCGCTGAAGGACACCCGCCCGCCCCTTATTCCGCCGAGGCTTCACCCGGGGCAATGGAGGCGTGACTGCTGGGCGGGGCGAGCCTCCTCCCGGTCATCCCACGCCGTCGCCCCGCCGGGGGGGCGGCCCACCCGCCCTAACGCCCGAGGCGGCGGGGAGGACCGCCGAGGGCGAGGCGCAGCTCTCCGGAAGAGGCGGCGACGCCGGTGGGCCGGCCCCGTGCCCTGTGACTCTCGTAATCGCATGAGCCGAGACACACCTCAGTCCGAGCCCTGGGAGCACGGCCCAAAGTGAGCCGATCGTTTAACCGCGGCCGCCAGTAGGTGTTTGTCCTTTTAGTCTTCCGCCGCTTCTTTCTTTTTTCTTTCTTCTTTGAAGACTCACTCTTCTTGCTACGCAGCCAAAGCGCAAGACGGCCCTAGCCTTCGCCGCTTGCGCGAAGCAAGGGCCTCGAGGTTACAAAGCCAAGACAAACGAGCGCCACCGCTCCCTAGGGTGGGCCGGCGGGCGCATCGAGGAAGCGGTGATCGTGGCGCTCGCCATGGAGCCAGCCTCCGCCCGTGATGGAGAGGGGGCGCAAGTGCCCGCCACTGGCCTTGGCGGCGCCTGCTATGGAGGCCGCGGTGGACGGCGCCGTCGCGGGAAGCCGTGACGGCGCTTGCCCCGACGGCCACCGGCGACATGGTCATGGAGGAGCGAGCGCCCGCCCGCCCCTAAGCCGCGCCTCCGACGGCAGAGGTGGTGGAGATCCTCCTCCTCGAGGAGACCACCCCGCGGCTGGGAAAGAGGGTGGTCGTTGCGATGCTACCTCCTCAGGCGGCAACCGTGGGGGGTCTTGACCAAGGGCGCCCGCGGGGGGTCCTCCAAAATTTAACGCGGCCGCCACAGATTGTCCGGCGATCGCTGACCGGAGGACCGCTGCCAGCCACGCGGCCGACGGCGCCTTGAGTCGACCCAGTGGGAGCAGGCGGACAAGCACATGAAGCCGGCCAACAACCCGCTTGGTCCGCTCCGCGATCTTCTCCTGTGGATCTCCCGACCGATGAAGGTAATACAAACATTTGTGCATTTGTGGTCGGCCTTACTTCCTTGGCAGAGCGCCCAAAAGCGGCTAACCGCTGGCCCCGACGTTATAGGACTCGGGCGGTGGCGCCCCGGAGAAATCGGGAAGCCCCGGCCTCAGTCCGCCTTGACGAGGCGCCCCATCTCCAACGACAGAGGCAAAAACCAGCCGCGAACCGAGCTGGCTTCTGACGAGGAGCTCGACAAGCCCGCTACCGAGAAGGAGGCGAGTGAGGACGGCGCTTGCTGAGATTCCTCCGGCACCATCGACCTTGACAGAGAACCTCGTGAATATGGACAATCGATCACTTTTTGTCGACGACGCCACCATGGTGCGGGCCGAGCTTGGGCAGCCGAATGAGGCCACCCACCAAAGGCGCAAATTGGGGAGGAGGTGGCGCAAATGGAAGGTAAGTTTTTGTTGTTTTAGGGCAATCGTGATCTTTGTATTCCAGCCCTGGCTGACCCCCGGCGGATGCAGAGGCCGAGGAGGAAGTCGTCCTGAGCAAGCGGCGGACTCGCAAAGGCACGGCTCATTTCCTGCCAGGCGAGCCTCGAGGCCCTCGCAGAGAAGGTCGGAGCCGCTTTGCACAGCTGGGTCGAGGCCGGCGAGTCTGCCTAGTAGTTCACCTGGGCCGCCTCGGAGGCGTGCCCGCACGGGTGGAAGCGCGCCCACGCGCCTCTTCAGTCCGCCTTCGGACCGGTGTGTCGCATACCTTGGCGATGACCCTCTCCCATTACGACCCCGACCTCCCCAAAGTTTCCGAGGCTCGCCACCGAGGATGAGGAGGGTCGCGAGGGGAGGTGTTCGACGAGTCGCTTCACGGCTGAAGGGGGCCACGATCAACGCTGGTCGGACACTTCCTGCACGGCCATCCTCCCCGACGCCAAGGAGCCGACACCGCAAAAAGCCGACGCCAGGTTTTAGAGGGGGTCGGATGCCCCCCAAGAATCTCCTGAATTCGGGCCGTGTGCCCGCAAAAAAACTTGATTAGTATTTTGTTTTTTTCCATCGTTTAAGACTTTGGCCCGTGGAGGCCTTATGTTTCTTATGCCGACTCTTCGTTATCTCAGAGTTTCCCTTCCGCGCCTTGCTCGCTACTTAGTCGTGCGGGGGGAGCTTTGCAGCCGTGAGTCGCCCTTTTAGCCGAAGGTAGGATCGCTGATTGTCACGGTCCCGCTGCCTTTCGCAATGAGTGACTTCCCCGCGAGGCTCTGAGTCCCCTTTGGCCGAGGGCTGCAAGCGGAGGTACCGTGAGCGCCTCGGGCAGGTAGCCTCCCGGCTCGGCCGCCTCCGGCCTTGGGGTGACCCAAATGTGCCCTTAACTAAATACACGAGACCTTCGGAACGAGTCTACTTAAGAATAGCCAGAAAACGAAAAAGGATTTTCGCGGGTGCTTTTCAGAGGGGGTTCCCCTTTCTAGCCCCTCGAGGGAGGCCTTGGTTTGGTAAGACAAAACCAAGTCTCACCGAGTCCTATTGAGGGAAAAAAAACGCTATGTCTTGGGGAAACGCCCAAGGACTTGGTGTTTATTAACGAAATGTACAAAGCGTATGTACAATGCTTGAATTTTAAGGGTAAAAGCGACGTAGTCGTTGGATGTTCCAAGCTGCTAGCGAGGACTTCTTCGGGGCTTCGCTATAGCTTGTACATGCCCGGTTTGAGGACTTCGGGCGATGATGAAGGGCCCTTCCTAAGGCGGCGTGAGCTTGTGGCGCCCTCCTCGTTGTCTTGGCGGAGACGGAGCACCGCATCGCCCCGGAGATCTGACCCGGACCCGACGGCCGTGGTAGCGGCCGGAGAGACCGGCAGTATCTTGTCGAGTGTAGAAGGGCGGCGCCCCTAGCTTCCTCGAAGCGTGTCCAAATGAGTCCTCCCGAGCCACTTGATTTCAGGCCTCGTCGCAGGCCCCGAGCCTTGGGGGACCCAAACTCCAAGTCGGTGGGCAAAGATGGCCTCGGCACCGTATACTAGGTAGAAAGGCGTAAAACCCCGTGGCTCGGCTTGTCGCCGTCCCGAGGCCCGGTGAGGACCGGCGGGAGTCCCCGAGCCACCTTTTGCCGAACTTGTTGACCTTATTGAAGATCCGAGGCTTCAGTCCCCTGCAAGATCATCCCCGCTGGCCCGCCTCCACTTGCCCGCTCGTTCGGGGTAATCGCAAATCGGTGACCGCACGATGCGCATCCGTGCTCGCCGCAGGTTTTCAAACTTCGCCCCGTGAACTCGGTGCCATGGTCGGGTGATGATAGTGTTTGGGACTCCAAAGCGGTGGATGATGTCGGTGAAGAAGAGCACCGCCCGCTTCGATCGAATGTTGGTGACGGGGCGCCCTCGATCCACTGGGAGAACTTGTCGATGGCGACAAGCAAATGGGTGAAGCCCCCGCGCCTTCTTGAGAGGTCCTACTAAGTTCAAAACCCCACACGGCGAAGGGCCATGTGATCGGGATGGTCCGGGAGTGCCTCGAGCCGGTAGGTGCGGCCCGACGAGCCGTAGTACCGGGCCCCTCGCAGGTGCGCACTACCTCCGGTGGCGCTGCCGACCGCGGCTTGGCCGCAGAATCCCCTCGCCGGAAAGCGCCGCCAACGAGGGAGCCGGGAGCTGCATGGTGGCCACACACCCCGGGCTGCGGATCTTTGGCAACTGCAAGGCCCTCCCTTGATCGTGACGCATTGCCGCAGACCCCCGAGGGGCTCCGCTTTGTAGAGGTCGTCCTCGATGACGACGAAGGACTTTGCTCTTCTCGCGATGCGTGTCGCCCGATTGAAGTCGCCGAGGAGGGTTCCCCGAACGATCCAATCGAGGTATGGCTTTCTCCAACCGGCTTGGGGTCAGCCCGATCCCCCCCCTCCGATCCCGTCGATCTCCATGGCCTTGGTTGCGTATGGGGACCTTGGACATCCCCCCAGCCCCGAGGGGGGTCGAGTGATTCCCTCCGTGGTCTCCTCCCGCTTGTCGAGTGTGATGGAGGGAGCCGTGGAGGTCCTTTGTGAAGACATCGGGGAACCGGGTTCTTCCCAAATGGGCGATCTTGGCGAGCTCGTTTCGGGCAGCCTCGCTTGTACCTCGGTGACGACGGGCTGAGCCTCGAGGCCTCGAACTTGTGTCTTCCAGTATGCGCACCGCCTTGCAAGATGCGCCCATCTTGGGGTCGTGGGCAGCCTGAGTCCTTCATGACTGGTCGATGACAAGTCATGAGTCCCCTGACATCAAGGCGCTTGATGCCGAAGTTCGATGGCGATCTTCAACCCGTTGAGTAGGCCCTCGCATCTCGCCATGTTGTTTGACGCCGGGAAGTGAAGGCGGATTACGTGGTCACATGTGCACCCCGAGGGGGGGAGACAAAGAGGAGGCCACGCCCTCCAGCCTTCATCGTGGACCCGTCAAGTACATTATCCAAAGATTCCTCCCGGAGCCGGGCGGTGGTAGCCGAGTATCGGTCCACTGGCATGAAGTCGAAGCAAGACTTGAGACTGATAGCCTTCCCTTGGCTGTGAGAAGAGGGCTTCCCCATGAGCTCAACGGACCACTTGGGCACCGCCCCGAGACTTCCCCGATTTTGGAGGATCTCTCCCTAACCGGAAGGTGAGACCACCATCACGGGTGGTGAGCCGGCTAGTGTTCGGAGCTTACCACGGGTCGTGACCACCGCCAGAGCGTTTCGGGATCCGGCAATAGCGGCCCGGTCTCGACAACACCGCTGATGAAGTAAATCAAGCTCGGACTGACAAAAAGGACCCTCCTGGCCTCTCAACGACGCATGGTCAAAGATCGACCACCGCTGTTGCAGCAACATACAGAGGGAGGCTCCCTTTCTCCGGCCGCGTGGACGAGGACGGGGCCCCGCAGGGCGGCTTGAGCTTGTCGAGGGGCCCTCCCCGGGCCTCTGGAGGTCCCGTGAGAAGCCTGACTTCTTAGAGGCTGGAGGCGTTCCCTCGCCAGCCGTGAGACGCCAGTGCTTCAGAGATGCTCGGGAACAGCCCATGACTCGCACACACCCTCCAAGTCCCCCACGACGTCCCGATGCTCGCTACCGCAGCTTACCTCCGGGTTGGGCCTCGGCGCCGCTTGAGACGAGAGCATGAACCCGGTGAGCATGCGGGGACCCCGCGAAGACCACTTCTCAAGGTTGAGCTTGACGCCTTGGCCTTGAGAGGACCGAAATGCGATTCTCAAGGTCGAGATGAGGTTGTCGGCCTCCTTGGTCTTGACCACACGATGTCGTCGACGAGGCTTTCACGGTTTCCTCCGATGTGGTCTCCTCGAAACGCCCAAAGATGCACCGCGATACGCGGCCTCCTTGCTCTCGAGCCCCCGAAGGGCATCGCCACGAGCAAGACATACCGAAGGTGATGAAGGAAGTCGCGAGCTGGCTCGGACTCCTTCATCTTGATTTGGTGGTAGCCTAATAGGCGCTGGCGAAGGATAAGAGCCTACACTCAAGTGGAGTCGACCATCTCGATCGATACGTGGTAGGGAAAAAGGGACTTTCTGACATGCTTTATTTAGATTAATGTAATCTACACATCCTCCATTTCCCACTCCTTTTCCTAACCAATACAGGGTTAGATAACCACCTCGTGGTGGAACACCTCCTGATGAACCTGGCCGCCTAAAAGCTTGTTCACTCTCGATGGCTCTCATATTCCCTCGTCGACCACAGACGCCGCTTTCACCGGCCCGACCCGGCCCGATATTAAGGGAGTGCTTCTACGACATCCCTAATGCCTGGCATATCCGACTCTGACACGCCGAAGATGTCGATACCAAGAAAGTCGATTTGAGCACAACTTCCTATTTCTGGTCGAGGGAGGCGCAGATCTTCACCGGCTTGCCGATGGAGAGGCTGGTCCCGCTGACCTCCTTTATCACACGGATGGCTCCTCAACGCGCCAAATGTGACGCTTGGTGTCGAGGGCCTCGAGATCGCCACGCCCAACGTGGCTCGACGCCTCGACGTCAGCATTGAACGCGTGTCTCGTAGGGGGAGGAGCCAACGGTGATGACGCCATTAGGGCCCCGGCATCTTGAGGAGAAGGTAAGTGTAGTTGGGGACGCCATGAACTTCGTGATACGGTCGTCCGAGGATTCCGTGATAGGTTCCCCGAAAGTCAACCACGCCGAAAGTGATGACCTCCTTGGGCGAAAGTTCGATGGCGCCCCAAAGGCACCGGAGGTCGATCGCCCCGAGGCCAGCGCGTTTACCCGCACTATCGCCCTCGAAAAGGGAGAGCTATCGGGTCAAGCCGCCAGCCCATCCCCAACAACAAGTCAGGCTCGAGTAGAGGATGTTAAGCGGGGCGCCCCGCCATCCATCAGCATTCCAGGAGCCGCGACGCTGCCGACAATGGGGTCGACTATAGGGCGTGGTACCGCCCCGCTTTTGGCACGAGGGGCGGGTGGTCGTCGATGCCGAAGGTGATGGCGTTGGCGACCACGGTGTAATCGCTGAGTGGCGGGTGCACCGGTGAATATCTCAACGCCGCACTTGATC